>KE525266.1:132686-168821 GCA_000441895.2 Anopheles sinensis | reverse complement strand
TAATTTCTTTGATGTGACTCCACAGGGTTCCGATCCGATGGATGCCCATCACTATTGAACATAACTTCTTCTCCATCGTTGCGTCGTAAGCACTGTGCGCTAGACATGGCTTGAAAGATCAAACCAGGAGGTAATAGTACATAATTTTCTTGCATGCTTGGACGACCAGTGGCGACTTCCTATCGTGTAGCATAAAAAAGGAAAAGCAAGTATACCAACGGCTTTATAACACATCACCGTCGAAATTGCGTCTGGTGTAACGTTGGGACACAACGGATGATTCCTGAATATGTAACGGTAAATTGTCAACACTTCCGGTCTGTCTGTGCCTCACAGTTTATTTTGGTACTTTTTGCAACTTTTAACGGGACTGACGTTAATATATAAATTTATTTCAAATTTATTTTTCATACAAATGTACTTCTTTGTTAAACAAAAATGTGTAAGTCTAAGAAAAAGGAAAGTATAAATAATAGTATCGTATAAGGAATGAAACCAAAATTATCATTACTAGTACATTTTTTATAATGACGAAGTTGTAAACTGATGATCGAATGCTACAATATTTGTGTATATTTGCATGGAATTGATGTACTAGAAAAATTCCTCCAACTACATGTTTGCTTATTCTTCAAAATTGCTTCTGAAACATAATTTATTTTGTACACAATATTAACCGGACAACTTTAATCACAAATGATTCTGTGAAAAAGATCTTTTTTAAATTGATTAATCAAATCGATTTTGATTTTCAATCGTCATAGATGCATATTTTATAGTTATGTTGCCGTGCGAACACAGTGATTTGTTTGATACCAATGCATATTAATTAATCAATCTTCATCATTTGTAGAGATATGAACTTAATTTTTCATATATAAAAACACAAAACCTAGTCTGACATGGGAGACGTCGGTGTTATGGTAGTCAGTCACTAAGTCCAGCTTTGCCCTTCCTCGAGCACCGGATGTTCCCGGTCGTCATTTGTGCTCGCCTATTTCATACGGTGGAAGAAATAACGCATTCCGCGACGCTCGGTTCACACAAACTTCCTGTCTCTTTTAATTATAAGTTCATCATCACTAACCTCCTTTACTCTGCGCTGATCGGTCAACAACATTACAAAGCTTGAAAAAAAATCCACTATCACGTAAACTCTCTGTATAGGCATAGTTACGTAGAAACTGAGAAAAATAATAATGTCGTCAGGGGAACAAATCCAGCAACTGCCTAAGTGTGATAATATGTGACACATACATATAAAATATATGATATTTAGAAGGGGGACTAGATAGGGGACTGCTAAATGTGCCCTTACTAAATTAAACAAAAATATTACACAATTTCGTTAAAATCGGATGGTTATATCGGAATAAATGGACCATGAACATTGGCAGCGTGGTTTCGAATAAGAACCCGGGCCGATCCGTTTCTCGTACAAACGAATTCCCGTATTTACTTTACGATTAACAAAAAAATATGAGGAATGATATTTGACTAATTAAAAATATATTTAAGAATTAGGGCAATCCATCTTATTCTTAGTACAGACATTCAGTCAACGAAACAAAACTAACAGTAAGTCTTACTCAACATCAGTTATTACATAAGCTATACGTGCTCTCTACAAGCACACTAGAGGTCGAAAGATCAAGTAACGCCTTATGGTAAAACAAATTCACACAATTCAATTGATTGTGAGATTTTCCCATAAACACTCTAAACAAACTCGACTCAGAGAATGCTTATGGCATTTTTGGACCTTGGGAGCTTTCTATAAGATGGCTTACGATTTAATTAAAATCCAAATAAGGCATACAAGAATTACAAGCTTACCAAGCCATGAATGAGTAAAACTGTACCATCCATTGCCAGCTCAGCAAATTGTCATAGTTTTCAGGTACGAAGATGTTCGAAGCAATCCCATGCTTCCTCTTACTCTCTCTCTCTCTCTCTCTCTCTTGGAGTAACGCGGCACATTTTGAGTTTATTTAAATTTTGTGAAGTCGTTTGCAAACAATGGATACACACCATGGTGGTAGTATGACTCAACTACATGCAGTGGCATGAACAGCACTCGGCAGCTTAAAAAATTCCCACCATTGTTCTGTCGCATTTGTGTGAGTCTTCCCTAGTGTTTGTATGTATGTATCATTTTTCTGCTGACTACAGTCATCATAATGAGCCGACACGAACGAATGTAGTGGCAAGGTGAACAAATGAATATTCCACGACTTCATTCGATAAAACAGTTATAAGGTATCACAAAATATAGACTACGTGATACCTAATGCTTGCCATTGAGAATGTACCTGGTCTGCGTCTCAAGTTCTTTCGCTACACAGCAAAGTACAGTAGATACCAGCGTATTGAATGATAAAGCGTTGGTTATCACACATTGGGTTAGGGTTTGTTATCAGCCAAGTTGCCACGGCCAATTCTGCTCACCTTGAAACGCCGACAGACTGATGATGTAAGCCCACGTTTATTTTGCTACCGAATCGTTTCATACATATTGATCTAAGAAATTGTTTGCCAGTTTTGGTATAATTATGGTCTATTTGTTTCAATAAAACTACGAACAGCGTTATTAACATATTTCGTTAGTAAAGGAAAATGCCTAACAAAAGTTTGTAACATACTGTAAAATCTATATAATCTGACCAACTTTGGGTTTCTACAAATTTGTCAACCCATGATGTCAAGCTGTTTTTCGATCTTTTAATATTTATTCAATTGACTTGCGTCCATCTAAATAAGTTTAGCGGATGAGAAAAAAAAAGTGAAAGCTTGTTGTAAACGAACTCAACGGCCACAAAACGTCGCATTCGAGCTAGAAAATGCTTATTTGGAAAGTTTTGGACCTGTAAAGAGTTGTTTTTTGTCGCTCTGTCTTTCCTTCAATTTCTATCGCTTTGTTCCTCACATTCCCTTTCTCCGTGTATGTCGGCCTACATATATACACATGACAGCACTTCCCCGAGGAAAAGCCATCTACACCAATAGCGCTCAAATGTAAAGACCAAACAAAACAACGTATATAATGGTACCTAACATTTTTAAACTTATGATAAGAGTAAGATTGCCAGTTTTTGTTGAAAAGAATCATAAAAATCAAATACCAAAAATCTATTTACCGGCATTTTAACTGTACATTTTGCTTTTGCTACGTTTTTTTTTGGATTCAACTAATTGAATACGCATTTCCTTGCTGGAAGTTACAATATGTATTAACCATGGTTCAAGTCTAGGTATCAGCAATAAATGAATTGACCGTTGCACAAAAGTAGGGAAAGGATGGTTCAATTTTTCCGCCCTATATGTTTCGCCCATCTTAAATTGTATATTAATGTGAGTTTTCGGCGCTTCGCTTTACTCTGCGATGAAAAAATAGGTCATATTTTATACGCGATACCTATGACCTGCTTCGGAACACGTTTGACCATACAGTACGTGATTTTTATTAAGATCGAAGGATAAGCAAGTTGAGGTTTTGTACTCTTGGTACAAACAATTTTAATACCGGACATGTCAAAGAAATTAGCTCCTTCATTCTTAAATCCCACAAAGAGAGAAGAACAAACGCGTTAGATCTACATAAACGATTAAAGAAACATAATTTTCAGACGTAAAATGAAATTACTTTTATTTTATTTTGGATTCCTGTTTTTTTTATAATATTGAGGTTTGTTATCAATGATTCAAATGGTAACGTGAAACATGGTTAGACCACATACGGAAAAGGAACAGTATAGGTCTAACTAAACAGTTATAAAAACACGCCTGGTGAAGTTAAAATGAATGTTATGCAGTTTCGCTCATTCGTAATAAAAAAGCTATGTTTGTAAACGGTACCTGCAGGTTAAAGGAGGAAGAGCAGAAATGGGAACCATCGTATTTCTTTTGCACATTATTCGTACGGAACCTAGGTCATGCTCAGAATACCTATTACAACCGTTCTGAGAAGCACCTGAAATAGATGAATGACAACTTACCAAAAAATTCTAGCCAACCCTCCACCCTGCTCGGGTACCTGATGGACGGCATTTTATTACCGGGTGCTCTGCGTCGCATTTTCCTTTTGCGTTTTCGTGTTTTCGGAAATTTTCTTTTCAGGCAATCCTAACCAGGCTAGAGCTGGTAAGGTTCAGGTACTTGTGTTATGACATATTTTGTGTTACCGTTTATTCTATTTAATTTGGTGCATCTTTAGTTGTTAGCTGCACCGGAACAAAAACAAAGTATCACACAACACCTGTAGTTTCTTTTGTTGCAAAATCAGCACATTCAAACTCACTGCTCCTAACTATGTCACATCAAACTAACATGCTTTCTTTTCACTTCAAACTCGCCTTCCGAAATTGGGAACATCGACCATAGCGGACTGAATATAAAATCACAAAGGCACTTAAATAGACTCTTAAATAGATTTTCCTATTGCAAAAATAGAACATCACTTGTGCTCTAATAAAAAAATGTCGAGCAACAATCACTTTTCGGAACAACTATGAATAACATTGCGTTGTTAATACAACATAATTGGTCAACTTATATTCCATAACTGTAAACCGCATTCGATGACAGATTAAATTCACTCGGTGGTCAAATAAACTTGTGAATCGTTGAGAAAGTAATCACATGAAAATAGAGCACAATCATTTCCAACAGCAGCACATGTTTTCTTGGTATTGAGAAAATCTTATTGTTTGAAACTTATTACTGGTCAATTAATTGTGATAGTGATGTTATTGAAAAATAACTTCATATGGTGAATGTATCACCATACGCGTGGTTTCATTCCGTTGAAACATATGTTTGAATTGGTGTCTTTCACACATTATTACTACCATCCATACTACAAATTATTAGGTTTGACGATTTCCATGCACAACACGTACAGACACTGTTGCTTGTTGCTCGCAACGTTCCAAACTAAACTGTTGTTACGAACCAACTTCTGACATCCAAATCACAAAAACAACAAACTTGTTGGTGTCGCACCTTCGTTGAAGAATGGGAGGGGGCGGGGGATAACCTGTCATTCATGGCAATCTATTTACAGTGCTGAGTTTACTTCTACAATAAGGACTACAAACCCGACATCTGGTTTTTCAAATGATAGCAGTTTCAAAGTTTGTGGAATAGACTGAGTGGTGCTTCACGTGATTTCTTGCAATATTTAAAAGGACTGGAAAAACTAAAAAGATTTGTTATGACCCTCGTCCTAAACATTTTGCAATTTTTTAAAATTGTATGATATACTAAATTTACAGTTTATACCGTTGAACGATTTGGTCATTATATAAAAAAACATTATTTATTAAATACGATAGCCACGATAAAATCTGATAATTCGGTGAAGCATACGAGGCTGGATACAACTACCCTGCCATAGCATAATCACAATATGCGTGTATTAAAGAAGAGATACATCAAGATATAAAAATAAAAAATAATAAAAAGGTTATTGAGCGCTTCTCAGCGAAGGAAAAGGCCAAATTTTCTGGTGTTAAGCTTTCGTTGTGTGTTTTCCTATAATATATCTTCAAGCCTTCTGTCAGTTAAGACCTCCCCCATCTGATTTGTCTGAATAGCATAAGATTTCTCGCTACCATTTGTATCCTTGAAAAAATGTGCTTCATAGACAGATTTATTTTGTGCTTCATTTACCTATTTAAATCATATAATTTAAGTTTTGCGATTTGTGTGAAACAACTGTAGTGCAAAATCAAATAATGTGATTGTGTTTTTGCCGTTAGCCCGATAAGCAAGTTTAAAACTCACTTTCTTTGTTGCTCTATGAACTAGAAAAGATAGATCTATCAAACTTTGTGAATAGCCAAATGTAAATTCTTTGGTGTTAATGTATAAATAATAAACTAAATATAATACAAACTCATTCTCGCTAAGAAATCTTTGTATTCTCTGCAGCCTGAAACAACAATATAAATACTAATATCAATGCTCCAAAAAAGCAAAACAGAAATGGTAAACATGCTACTACTAGCACAGTACATTATACTATGGAAAAGAGGGAAAAATCATAAGTAATTGCAAAAATTACCTGTCGCCGAGGCCGAGACCATTCCAAAAGATGCTCAGTCAGAATTCTTTCTCAAGTAAGTCGAAAATTTTCGTATCAAAGGAAACCGACAGGTTATGACCGCGTCGCATTTTTGTTCGAGCCAAAGAATGGCGTTTTGAGCAAGTTTTCGAGCATTCGTTATGCAAGGTATGACTGTACTACTGTCTTTCGAGTTGGTGTGGATATTTGCAGCACTGCTTTATTTTCACCGCTTTGTCAGTTTAGTTACAGACGAAGAATAAATGTTTCGCATATCGACCGATGATCGATTCTCTATAATTTACTGCTTTCTGTTGCCTAAAGTCGACTGCGCCTGCTAAATGGAAAAACAACACCAGACATGCTGCCTGTTCCCAAATCTATCGTTTTCTTCTAGTCAAGTTCCTTATAGATCACTCCAAGACTTATCATTTTTATCTGTGCGTATTGGCTAGAATATGTTAGTGAATACCGTTTCGGAATTTGCACGCATTTAAGTTTTGTGGTCAACCGGAGCAATTGCACATAAGCTGGGCATATACGTCATTTTATTCTATTTACCTTTTCGTACAGTGTATGCATTTCATTTGCAACTTAGTAATAATTTTTATTGTAGCATGCATGTGCATTGTTCTTTTGAAAGTTTATGAAATTGTGAATTACTTTCCAGCTTCCGAAAATTCTATTTTATTTTTTAGCTTGTGTTACATCACGAAACACATCCAGTTTTGTCCGATTTGATCTATCCGGTCTACTGTGGGTCAGTTCTACTCGCTTCGAAAGTAACTGGCAGCATTGAATGGTTACACATACACAACCATAAACACACGCACACATACACACTCACGCAAGCAACCATACATGCTTCAATCAATGTCCAATCATATGTCCCTAGTATCAATAGATGAGTAGTTGTTTGCTTGCTTTACCGCTACCACCTGTACCAGTTTTATGTGAAGAATACTAGCGACCATTTTCATTAGTCTAATTTCGCCGTTTTTTTTTTTACTAATGGTTACTGTTTATGATGCTTTAAATTGTAACTTAATTTTGTAATCTTTTATAAATATCTCCACAGAGCTAGTTTACTATTCATAGCATTTAGGCGTACTCAACAGTGTGTTTTCATGCCTCAGTTCATTTTATTATGCTTGTGTTGTGTCCAATTCTTAAGTAAGAGTTGAGTTTTCATATACTTTATTCTATAGCATTATAACGGTTAAATTTATTGATGGACTTTGCCGGTTTAATTATCAGTATCGCTTTACTTTTTCACCCACATCAGCAAACATCGATCGGTTCTATGAGCCTTCGGCGTCCTAGCATGTTCGATCTCTAAGTTCAATGCTTGCCCATTAATTTGATGTGATTCTTTCATCCTGAACCACAAATTTTCATGCTGAACCAGGAGAGACGTGGCGCCCGTAACATAATGCGTTGATATTGTGATCACTTCAATAAGTAATATTACGCAACATGAGCATCACTCAAAGCGTTTGAACAGCGACGCATGAAAAAAGAAGAGGACCGTTCCAGCCATATCCATGCACCGTACAAATGGTTCACTCCACATTAATACATTTTACCTGATTATACCTTATTTCATGCTTACGTTCTCAGTGTTTCAGTCTAGAACAGGCATCATTACTAGCGACCAACATCGACCAAACACAACAAAGAGCAAGGGCAAGGAGGCCCGGTCCTACATAGCCTTGTTTGATTATATTATGTTGTTGTGTTACCGGTTTTGCCAACGCCCAACTGTGTTCAACGAATGACCCACCTGCAGATGCGTGTGCTCATCATCATCCCTCGGTTTCAGTTAATGCTCATTATCTTCCATGTGTGCTATTTCCAAGTTTAAAGTGAAGTTCAGTTTGACCAAACTAACCACTATTATACACACACATTATGGTATGACATGTAGCGACAATCGTAAGTTTTATAGAGAATAATGGGGCTTCTTTTCGATTCCGCATCTGCATTGATGTTCCCCCATCACACGTGGCCGAGCAATGTTATGTAGTGTATTGCTACGTTTCAAAAAATGCTCATGATTCATTATTAAAGAAGGCATATCTTCGAATGTTTCAACAACTGAGAATTTGTAGAACGCAGCAAAGTACAAATACACGAGATTGCAACACGTAATGTATATGGGACAAGGGCCATTCTTAAGCAAGGTCAGAAATGGAACATGAATATTGATATTACAAGGGTGCAAAAACTTTGTGAAGATGATAGGTTCATACTGAAATACTTTGCCACTTGTATCGTCAAAGTTACTGTTGGATATACTTTAACTACGTTTGAACGTGACGACATTAGTGCATTCAACCACGGTTACCCCCATAGTAATGTTTGTTTGTGTTGTTCATTCCTTGGCCCATATTTCCCCCACCTGGCTGCTGAACGTTGCCTTGCTGCCCATGGCCTGCTGCTTGCCGATTTGAACGCTGTTGATGTTGTAGAACGGGTGCCTGCGAGTAGTTTGTGGGTCTTTGAATTGGAGACGGATAGCGTTGCGTTCCTGCCGGTCCCTGCACCTGAGGGGGAGGCCGAACGCTGCCATTTCCACCGTTGTTAGCGCCACCGTTGCCACCGCAACCAATGCCCCCCGCTACTCCAGCCGAACCACCGCCGCTCGTATTACCACTGCTGCTCATCAGCTGATTAGCTCCCTGATTAGGATGCATCATGCTGCGACTGTGTCCTGATTGTTGGCCAGTTTGTGGCTGTTGGCCACCCGGCGGTGGTAGCTGCTGCTGCTGTTGAGGGGGCGGCTGCGATTGCTGTTGGGTGGACACCTGTTGTTGCATAAGTTGATTTTGAAGATCCCACTAAAAGAAATGAAGGCAAAATATACATATAAGTTCAGTTGGATATTTCGCAAACCCGGTGAAAAGAAGTATCAAACCAAATATAAACACAAACACATACACATACAACACACACGCAAACACACAAACACACAGCGCTAACAAAAAAATGTCGTTGCTCCGATCAGCAGGAAAAACTCAAGGGTTAACCGTTTCGGATAAATAATAACTCTGTACTATAAGAGTGCT
Organism: Anopheles sinensis; assembly: GCA_000441895.2. Classification (NCBI taxonomy): domain Eukaryota; kingdom Metazoa; phylum Arthropoda; class Insecta; order Diptera; family Culicidae; genus Anopheles; species Anopheles sinensis. The sequence goes on along the minus strand of KE525266.1, from coordinate 159,689 downwards.
GTAAGTCGCAACAATTAGCGACACTGTATGCAGGGTCCGAATATAGACGAGTCCCATCCTGAAAATTTCGATCCCATCCTGAAAATGGGTTCGTCTCCCGAATAGACAACGCTCTGAACACTTTAAATGACTGGTTGGTAAATATTCGGATTTAAGAAAACATCATCGAGATTGTCACCAAAAACGAGCTGCAGTACAAACCCCGTCCGTTTGATCGGTAACCAAGCTGAACGATCTTATTCAACATGCTGGATAAGGTTATAGGCACAGTAAGGAATAAGATAATTGAATACTTTTCTGATCCAAACTGTTAAAAGTAGAGCTTATGAATCGTTGATGAGATAAAAGTGATATTTGTTGCTGTTTTTTCCTTAAATGTTGGCCATATATCCCGTTATGTGCATTCAAACGATAATGTTGCACTCCGGCATGACAACGGATAAACGGATTTGTACTGTTGCATCATCTCTAAAATGATATCACTTTCTATACCACTTCAATACAACTTTTCTGCTTGCTTCTAAATGCCATCAACAGAACGAAACGAAGGACGAAATGCTTGAAAATAGGAAAATAGAATTGGAGAACATATACACTACAAACGAACTTCTTCACACTCACACAACACACCCTATTACAATGCAAAACGGAGAAAAAGTATGGAAAACGAGAATCATAAAAAAGACAAAACCATGCAGTCGTGCCGGAATATCAACATAGGTGTCTAAACCAATTTATTATAGGAATACTATTCTGTTATACTCGTAGTCTTTCTGTTTTTAGTTCTTATAAACAATGGGTAATGGTTTCAAGACAACACAATGTAATTTTGTCGGAGAGCCTTCGTGCGTCTCTTCGTGTTATTCGACCGAAGGTATGCTTTCGGTTAGTTGGCCTGTGCACATATATTTTGACCAACGGCGGTAGAAAGTGGTGATGTAATCCGTATAGATACTGTCGAAACTTGCTGAATGGAACACCACTGGTCGTGTGTAATAAAGGCTTAATGAAAAAAAAAAAATAAGATAACTGCATCGTCGACGTTATGGGAGAAACCGGAAACTAAACGAACTAAACCGTGTGTCCAGGGAATAGATATACATTTTTCATCGACCCTGCTGCCTGCCTGATGAAGTATGCCTCCTACACTCTAGCGTTAAGTCCGTCCGTTTGTCATAGTCACACAGCAACCATCGTGCCTCACACAGCCGCCTACTTGGGATAAAATGTATAGTAACTCACTGTATCCTGCTGTTGCTGCTGTTGATGCTGTTGATGCTGTTGCTGCTGCTGCTGCTGCTGTTGCTGCTGCTGCATGTGAGACGATTGCTGTGTTTGATTGGATTTCATGTACGCAGCGGCGGCGGCCACCACGTTTTGCTGCTGCTGCTGCGAACTGTTGGTCGGTCCGCCGCGGTATTGCTGTTGCCCCATCGAGGGGTTGGCAGCGAGCAGCGGCGAGTTGAGATACTGCGATCCGTAGCTGGGCATCTGCGGCGGCGGTTGGGGCGGATTGTTCGACGGGTTTTGGCCCCCGTGTCCGCCGAACATACTGGCGGCGGCGACTGCCGGGATGCCGTAGGAATTTTGCGTTGCACCCGCTGCACCGGCGCCGAAAAATGCGTTCTGTCCACCGGCCGAATTCGAGTAGTAGCTGGCGGCGGAGTTCTGCAGCGGAGCTGGCGGGAACATGCCTAGGTACTGCTGTCCGTACGGGGGCTGGCCGACCGAACCACCGTTCTTCGGCTGGCCAATCGCGCCGATCTGCTGCGAGGAGGACTTTACCGACGAGGACATCAGCGAGCTGTTGCTCGAAGAGATCAGCATCGTGTTGGGGTTGTTCAGCTGCGTCGACTGGTTGTACGGCGACTGCACCGAGCTCATGCGGAACTGCGACGTCAGGCTCTGGTACATCTCCGGGGTAGGGCCGGTCTGCAGGTTGGCGGGCGTGGCGGCCATGTATGCATTGTATGGTCCAGCCGTGCCAGAGGTGCCGTAGTGGCCCGGAAACTGCGAAAACTGCGAACGGCCGCTCGGCTCGATCTGGAATGCATTGTAAAGACCGCCCTGCGATGTCATGGCGGCAGCGGCTGGTGAGTTGTAAAGCACGGCCGGCGGTGACGGGATGGCCGACACACCGTACTGTGCAGGATAGTACGGCGGTTGCGGAGCGGACGGCATCGTGCCACTCTGCATCTGGGGCGGCGGAGACAAGCCGAGACCGCCCGACTGGTGCAGTCCGCCCTGCTGCGTTGGCTTCACCTTGCACACGTTGGCGCTATTGGCGGCAGCGGCTGCGGCCAGCACATCGGCGGCCGGGTGTTTGTTGAGACCCATTCCGACGGCAACAGCCGTTTGATGCTGCACACTGACGGCGGCCGCATGTTGCTGTGCTTGCTGCTGCTGATGCTGCACTTGCTGCTGCTGATGTTGCACCTGCTGCTGCTGTTGCTGATGTTGGGCTTGCTGTTGCTGCTGATGCTGTTGTTGCTGTTGTTGCTGCTGCTGTTGTTGATGCTGCTGCTGTGTTGCTGCTGCTGCTGCTGTTGCTGTTGTTGTTGCTGTTGCTGCTGCTGCTGCTGCTGCTGTTGCTGTTGTTGCTGCTGTTGCTGCTGCTGTTGCTGCTGCTGTTGCTGCTGTTGCTGCTGCTGTTGTGATTGCTGACCATGATGCTGCTGTGGTTGGCCGTAACCACCGCCCGAGACATCGTTGCAATCGGGAACTCCTTGACTTCCCACAACTACAACACCAGAGTCCAACGATACGCCGGCATTGGCCTTGTTGCCTCCACCGGCAGCGTTAGCGAAGTGGTGATCTACCAGACCACCACCTTGTTGCTCTGATCCGAACGCACCGTACGACGATTGGCCACCGTGTGGATGATGACCGCCCATGGCGTGCGGATGTTGATACTGCGCGAGATGTGTTTGATGCGGGCCGGTTACGAAATTGGTCGAAAGGTGCACAGAACTCGCACCGCCGGCTCCACCAACGTTCGGATCATCCGAAACCGAACCCCCAGCGCCACCTCCTGGCTGCTCTGGCACGGTAGGCATTTCCCAGACCTTTTTCACGCTGGCTATTTTCATGTTAAGGTCCGCCGTCGAAGGCGAAATCATGGTAGAACCCGTGGGCGTTCCCGCCTTACCGCCAGACGTGTGGATTGACTTCGGAAGACAGAGACCAGCGGCTGCTGCGGACGCGCTTGAAGACACGACAGTCGCCGACTGCTGCTTGACCACTTTACCGCCATCGATCAGATGGCTGATGTCCGTTTCGAAGGTGTACGATTTCATCTCCTTATCGTAGTCAGCGTCCGTCTTCTGGAACGACATTCCCTGTAGAGCGCTCGTGATGACACTAGTGGACTGTTGCTGCTGCTGTTGTTGGACGCTAGCTGAGAGAATCGTTTGCGCGTTGCCACCAACAATGGTTTGCGAAAGTCCTGCGCCGGTCGCCGACGGAACGGAACGGTGCGCTGACGGTCCCATCATCGGTTGCTGCGCCTTCGTGCCGACCGGAACCGGTACCGGTGTAGTAGCCGGCGTTACAGCAACTTTCTCATTCATCAGACCACTCTTGAAGGAGGCATTTTCGTCCAGCGGAACTTTGGAGCCGCCCGAAGCGCTCTGCTGCCGTTTCGCACTCATGCTTCCCGGCGCAGCACTGCCAACACTCGTGGACCCAACCACGACGCTTGCCACACCACCGCCGACTCCGACAGATGCGGCACTTTTGTAGTTTGTGTTTTCGAAAATGATCGTGTTCACCGGTGGCGTGCTGCCATCCAGATGGTGCTTACTATTATCGGCCTTGGCGGCCACAGACGACGATACCCCGGAGAGGGCGGACATTTTATCTGGCGCTTGTTGTCCAGCTCCTGCTACGCCGACAAGCTGCGACAAGTTTCCGGAGGGCGTTCCAATGTCCCCGGCGAAGGTCGATTGCTTCGGGGTGCTCATCTGCGACGATGTGTTACTCCCTACGGTCATTGCTGAGGCCGGGGGCGTGGAGCTTGGTAGCACCGCATCGTCTCCTGAAGCACCCTCGCCGTCCAGCTTGTTGCCACTTCTTTGATGCTGTTTGGCTGCACGAGGAGCAGCAAGGTGGTTATTCGTACCACGATAGTTTGCGACCGATCCACCTCCCGGAGTAACATTGCCCGCTGTAGGAGCGACGTTTTTCTGCATTTGTTGTATAGCTGCATTTTTTCCTTGCGATCCCGACATGTTTGAGCTGCGCGACTTATTGTCGTCCTTATGCGACGAAACGTTACCGGACGAAGACGCTGCCAGCTGTTGCTGCTTATTGGGATCACCTCCACTTGTTGATTCCTTCGCCGTTTTAGTATCGATCGAAGGTGGCAACACCGACACTTTACTGGCCGTGCCTTTTTCCTCTCCGGAATGAGATTCATCTTTAGCATCGACATTCATTTTCTTTTCGACACCCATCATCATGCTGGTGGATTTTCCCTTTCCGTCGCCATGCTGCTGTTGATCATCCGCTCCTTTCGTGCCACTGCTTCCTCCGGGCGCCGCTTTCAGGCTGCCACCGACCACCATCGCTCCGCCCATTTTTCCCTTCGCCCGCTCGTCTGCATTGGCCGATGACCCGGAGCTATTGCCGGACGTATTTCGTTCTTCACCAGCAGCTGCTCCCGCGTTACTGCCACCGAAGGGGCTCTTTGCATTCGGCGGACCATATCCGTCGATTTTCTTGCCAATACTGCCTCCTCCTCCGCTGTTCCCACCAAGCGGTCCACTTGGCTTCTGTCGGAATGTAGTTGACGAAGACGACGAAGATATGCCGCCGCCGCCAGCGCTGCCACCACCTCGGCCCCGACGCGAAGGTTCACCACGGGGTGTAAATCCTTCCTTGGATCCTCCTTGGCCTTGAACATTTGCCCCCGGTGGCCCAGCCCCACCGCCGGCGCCAGCTCCCCCCACCACTCCTCCACCCGTCGAACCAGCGGACCCTCCCGGGTGACGGTACTGTGAATGATGATGGTACTGATGGTGGTTCTGCTGCTTGGAGGATTGTGACTGATGATGTTCATCGAAACCTTCCTCGGAAAATTCCGACTCGCTCCAGTAGTCCTGGTTGTAATTGCGACCACCGACACGTCCGCCGCCACGCGACCGGTTCCAACTACCACCACCACCGCCGCCTCTCGAATTACCACTTGGATCGACACGATGGTTGTAGCCGCCACTGCCACCGCCGTATGTGCCACGCATGCCACCACCGCCTCCTCCTGTACCACTTCCCGCGGCCCCACGGGAATCATGCCTCCTATTGTTTTCCCGTCCGTGTTGCACCGTAGTCGAACTCTTCTTATTTCCTCCGTGCTGTTGCTGCTGCTGAAGGGACCGAGAAGCGCTGTATTTGTCGTCCGAATGTTCTTTCCCATCTGCTGACACTATCGCACCGGACGACGTCAGTGTTTTCGTCGATATATTGCTAGAAGTGCTATCGTTGCGGGGCGTATTATCACCGTCCTCAGTGAAAGATGGCCCTTTCCGTGGCAGTTCGGAGGAAGAGTCGCCAGCAGCACTTGCAATCGGTTGATCCTCGACTTCTGACCAAGGCTTCGAAAGATTCAGTGCTGCTGCCGTCGTGGCACTTGCATCGGCGGCGCTGTCCGATGTACCTGCGTTGGCCTTGCGCTGCACCTGAATGCCACCATCGTCGTGTGGCAGTAGCTTGTCCCCAACCTTTGCTTCGTTTTTCGGTACAGCTTCATTATCGTCGTGCGCTGATGATGATACCACCGATGATGGCGTTGTTTCCTTAGCGCGCTGCAGTATCTGCTTCGGTTCGCGTTCCGAACGAGGCGGCGTATCACGCTGCTGTCGATCCGCTACCGGACCACCGGACGACGACGTGGACGAAGAACCTCCCTCTTTGCCTGGTGCGCCCAAGGACGAGGACGATTGTGAGCGTTCATCGCGCTCTATTTCGGTATCCCAGGACTGCTGCTGGTCGCGTGAACTGCCACTTCCTTGCTGCTTTCCACCGTGATGGTGATGATGATACGACGCTCCATGATGATTATCATCACTCGACACACTCGTCTTACGCTGAGAGCATTCCGACACACTGCGGGCTAACTGGGGCGTTATGCGCCCAGCTCTTCCATCTCCAGCACCTCCAAGATGTGGCTTTCCGCTGGCACCGCCACCGAACTGATCTTCTTCTTCCGTCGAATCAATGCGACGTTTCATAATCTCTCGCGGATAATTCTCGCGATGCTCAGCAGAATCCCGATCGCGGTCTTGCTTCTTATGCTGTTCACGTTGCTCATCGCGATCTCGTACAGACGAGCTGCGCATTAGTGCCGGTCCGCTGTCGCTTTCGCTGGAAGTTTGTGCTCCGCCAGCAGTCGGTCCACGGCGCATGCTAGCACTCTTGCCGTACGTTTGCTGGTTGTGTATAAACCGTGGATCGTATTGCTGTGCGAAGGGAATTCCGCTTTTCACATCTCCACCATCGCGTCCGCCAGCTAGATTCTGACCGCCACCGGAGCCACTGCTGCCCGCGGAGCTCGCACTACGGCTGGTTGCAACGCCTGTCCCGCCGCTGTTCGATGCTGATGCTCCCGCTAGATTCGTTCCGGACGTGTTTCGCTCCAGTTTGCGCCTTTGGAATCGGGGCGGTAAATTCGACTGGAAAGACTTCGAAAAGGCGGGCATTTCCCAGTTGCCCGAGCTACCTCCAACGCCACCATCGCGGTCGTGGCGACCGCCAGCCGACCCTCCACCGTATTCGTAGCGCATGTCTCTTGAATCATTGCGATCCCCACTTTTGCCACGAATCTTTACAGATATGGTCGAGCGTTCGATCGGCTGCTCCAGAGCGTTGTTCCCAACTACCTTATCGTCATCAGATTTACTGGACGACAAACCCGCCGTCGTGCTGCCGGAGATGGCTGACGTGGTTGGGCCACTATTTCCAATGTTATCGCTTGGTGGAGCTGAGGTAGCCTCTTCAGTCTTCTTTCGGCTCAGCTTTTGTTCCAATTCCTGCAACTTTCTAGCAGCCGCTTGCTTACGCTCCATCTCCCGTCGCTGATCTTCCTCTCGGCGTTGCTTTAGACGCTCCTTTGCTTCGGCGGCGTCCAAAACCCCTCCTACGATGTTCGAGCTTCCTGATCCACCGCCGCCACCACCACCACTACCGCCGCCGGTACGACCAGCATAGCCATTTGCTTGCATGGATTGCGCTGCTCCGCGATGATCTCGGTACGGCTCACGCTCTCTGTCAACGCGATCCCGTTCGGTACGATCCCTTTCTCGGTCACGATCCCGAGCCATACGATCCCGTTCCATGCGCTCGTTGGCCTCCTGCCTGTCCAGATCGCGTTCGATATCCTTCATCTGGTTCACTTTGTCCGCTTTTCCAACGCCGGCGGCGGCAGCAGGGAGGTCTTTATCTTTCTTCGCCATCGATGGCGGTGGGTTCGGTTCCGATTCGTCGTCCGAAAACTCCAGCTTCTGGTTATAGTCGAATTCATAATCCTTGGCCCATCCTTCATCCTTTGCGATCGCTTCAAGTCTCTGCAACTCTTCGTCCCGAATGATCGGGCGCACAACAATCTCCTGCTCGACCAGCATCCCGGAACCGTAGGAGGCGTGCGAATTGCGATTGTCGTCATGCATGCCAGCACTCGTACTACCGCTGTCCCCCATGCCGCCTACGCCGCCACCGCCCCCACCACCGCTTCCACCGGAAGATCTTGGTCCCATGGAAGCGTTATTGCCCGATCCTCCGCTGCCACGGTTAGCATGCCGCGGAGCCTGATTGCCTCCTCCACCGCCTCGCCGACCCCCGTACTGATGATCGTTATACATCATTCCGCCGCTTCCTCTTTCGTTGCTTCCACCAGCCGCACCTGAGCTGCCGCCTCCTGCGCCGACGCCTCCATTGCCAACGCCGCGCATTCTGCCCGATTGAGGGATCGGTACGGGTGCGTAATTGCCCGCTGGGCCAGCAACCACCACGCTCTCCTCCTCCACCGATCCGATGATGAGCCTGCTGTTGCTGCTGATGATGATGATTTGACGTCGGTCCGTGAGAATGATTCGGTGGAGCATGGTTTTGCGACTGAGCAAAGCTGGGCATCGTCGTGTTTATGTTGTTCCCATTGCCGCTCGGATTGTTGTTTCGGCTGTCGACGGCCATCGGCGGGGTCACCATCGAATGGGACACCGGCTGCGATTGCGACGGTGCAGCGTCGTTTGCTCCTCCAGCGGTGGTCCCACCGCCGTCGTTTCCTCGCATAAACGGTGGCAACAGAGCCCGAAACTGAGGAGGCAAGGGTGGTGCCTGGGGAGCCGTTACCATGCCCTGCTGATTGTTGTTGTTTGAACCACCCAGGCCATTCGCATTGCCGTCCATGGACATTGCACCCGCCGATCCACGTGCACCCGCTCCTTGCTGTTGAATCCAACTCGCAGCATCCGTTTGCGGTCTCAGATTCATTTGCGGAGTACCTGGGTAGTGGTTTTGGTGCTGCTGCATTTTGTTGACATTCATACCACTCGAGCCAGTGCCGTCCAGGGAGGGGAACTCGTTCTGAGCAAATAGAATAGTAAGGGCATGATACAAGGAAAAATAAATTGATTATCATAGGTCAAGAAAAGCTGGTAAAATAAAAATATAAGGCACAATTGATGCTAAACAGAATAGAGAAAAATAATGTTTCTTATCTACATTTCCGTATCTCGGTCGATCAATGCTTGAAATAATAAACCTTGTAAACTCAACCATTTGATACTGCGCATTAAGTGCGCACATACACGTACCGTGTTCCATGTTGATCCTGAAGAACTTTTCAAAGGTGCTTGATTCTGAGAGTTACTATGTGGGGCTGCAGTAGTTCCCGATGAATTGTTACTCAAAGGATAGTTTGAATTGCTGCTGCTGCTTTGTCCTTCTACGGTATTGCTGTTCTGCTCGTTGCCCCAGCTGCCAGCTTGATCGGTAGGATTGCTAACTTCGGCCTTCAGGGATGGAAGATTCGCCGGTGCACGACGGGCCGAAGGCACCTTTCCCAAACTTTGCATACCATGCTTACGGGGAACTGCACTTTTTTGCGTCGACGGTTCCAGAGATTCACCCTTGAATAATAAAACGTCAATTAGGAGGCAACTAACTGTTAACCCTTCTGCTTTGACTGGTACTGAAAACTTACTCGACTCGTAATGTAGAGTTTGTTGATATCTAACGCTGCGAATTTGGGCTTGGCATTACGCTCCCCCTTAGTTCCCCCCAATGCGCTCATACTGCCAGAGAATCTTCATCAGCGAAAAAGTCGAAACCTTTCGCGTAACTCTCGATACTGTTTTTCGATGTGTCCACACTGCGGTACTGACTGTTTGAAACTTTTTTATGTAGATTATCTTGTGTCTCTGGTTGAAAAGTTGGATACCGCTTTCGGGAGGCGATGGTATGGTGCAAGACAAACGAAGGTCTTATCTATAGAAAAAGAAGAAATAGGTACAATTTATCGGGCGAAAACACAATTGTTGTTATTGAAATAATGGTTGGAAGCGAAGCAGAGAGAACAAGCCCGACAAAGGCCTTTGGTTTTCGAAAGAATTGTATCTTCCCTTTTTTAGAAAATATTTTCAAACTGTTCATACCACATAGCGAAGAGGAAATAGGTTTGTTGGCCAATTTGTACTTGTTTAACCGAAAAATATTACTGAATTTCACACGCAAATCTGTTTGGCCCAACAGACTCTTTCTATTTTGGTTCCTATACTTCTCAGTTTTTCTTTTTCGTCTCAACTATTCAATACAATATTAACGGTACAATCTGTGTACAAAATGTATGTGTCCCCTAGCCCAGAAAACACATCCAAAAAAAGCTTAAATTTATAAGTAATATTCGCAACTTAACCACATCAAGTTTTCAACTCTCATTAAAAAAAACTAAATTGTTAAAGTTGCACTCAGAATAGATAAACACAATTTTAAATGCAATTCCCTTGAATCCCCTCAGAACAGTAAACACAATGAAAATCACTTTTCAAAACTTTAAGCGTATATAAAACAACTTATTGCTACGGATGATAAAGGATTTTCATACTTCACACACGCGAGCAAAAAGAATTCTCACACTCACACTCGGTCACTCATTTTCTCATCCGTCATTCTCAGAATTAAAATAAGGAAGCTACACTAACACATCAGTATCCTTCGTCCTGCAACAGACAATCAGAAAAAAAAATAAATTATCTCTCAATACGTGTAGTGACCAAGCGTGCGCTTCTTCTTCGCGGATTATTGATAGCTTTATAAGACATTGTGTCCTCAATTGAATTTAAATTGACGATTAAATCTTTATTGGAAACAATTTTAAATTGTTTGCTCATGCGTTTAGGAAACTAAATATATCAGCTTTAGTGTATAACTTACCAAATGGTTTTGTTTAATTCCTGTTTGTGTTACGAAGTCTCCTTTAACGAAACAAATGCAACTTGCGATTTTCAACTATTAATTAGCAAAGTTATGCTTAATAGAAGTGAACTATTTGCAAGCCGATTGTAGTCTGTTTTACGCCGTTGTGATGTGGGAAAAAAGTAATTATGCAGACTTTTACGTGGACCACGATTGGAAGTGTTGTAGCTTGGCACAATGCGATGAGAAACCGTATTCAAAGAGATCGTTTCCAACTGTTGAAAGAAACATAGAATTAATGGAATGAAATGCATGAAACTACTTGTGGGAACATATTCATTCCACGTCTGAACGATATTTTACAAGCACTAGTAAAACACTTTACTCCTATGCTTCTCGGTTTCCAAAAAAACACTTTAACAATAATGCGGCGTCCGTATAATAATCTTATTTTATTAATTTACAGACTGTGTAACGTATCGTACATTTAAAGAACATCAGTCTCATAAAGTCTTTCGTCGAGCGGAAAAGGTAACTTTCATTTCAATGTCCAATGTCTGAAAGCTCTAAGGGCAGCTGATGGCGCCTACATATACATGTGCCAAGAATCTTCGACGATTTTTAGTTTTGTGACACAGTTAATATTATTCACATCATTTGATACACGTTTAGCATCTTCTTGTAAGAATTCGGGGACTTGCATTGGAGGCATTCAATAGAACCGATGTTCTGCTTTTCTCAACATAAGAGGCTTATTCCGTGGATCGGTTTAAACCTGCTGAATCGCCGTACCTCGCCATGCACCGAAATCAAAATCGCTTGCACCACCTTTTTTGATTCTTGAAAGTAGTCGAGTTTCAACGCACACAGCTACTCAAGCGATCCGAAACGCCGATGTACACATTCATTCACACGCCCGTACACGCACACATCAAGCGCACAAACGCACAACCTTATACACATTCACATTCTGCAGCGCGTAGCACACACGGCTCCGGCTACGACGGTCGAATTAATCACCCGCTGTACAGCATTTGTGCACGGCGGATATCATCCAAATGTCTTTACCATACCAAATATGCACGCTACCAATGCTTGGCCACTTTGCATTAAAATAGTTCATACAGTGGATAGTTACGAAGAACTTAACGCCATTGACAGAAAGAAATCGAAAAATCTGGAAGCCGAAACGATTGAGATATCGTAATAAGGTTGCGCTACCAAAGAATCTTCACTATCGATTAAAGTTTGATGCCAACACATTTCGTTCACAATTATGTTACCTTCGCTAATGCACCACACGCGGCTACAATTGAACACAAAATTAACACTGCTCAAGATACTTTTTCGTTTCAATTCTATTCTGCAATCCAGCAAACTTTTCTTCCAACTTTTCCCTGACCCGACGAACGAGCTGTACGTTTTCTAAAATGGCGTTGCCGTTGCCGTGTTGGATGGATGAACTGGACTTGCGATTCATTCGTTCCGTTCATTAGTGTTGGCAGAATCGGGATTCCGAATCCCGGAAGATTCGAAGAGTCGATCTCTTTGATTGTGACTGATTCTACCGGGATGGATCTTATTTGACGGATTCGATTCGTTTGATATGATTCACATCTAACTCGATTCGTTTCAGACTTGATTCGAATCGATTTGAAGTCGATGTGACTCGATTAAAACACGATAAGAGTCGAATTGGACATGAGCAGAGCTGAGTTAGATAGAATATGATTGAATTTACTCGTTGCGAACGCTTGAGAAAATGGATTGGATATGTATTCAGTTTCTCGTGCGATTTATTGTAGGGAAGGGAAAATGAACACATTTTAAATACAGAACTACAACAAAGAATGACAATAGAATTTCGATTTTTCGAGGTGTCATATCATCACATTCATAATGCATTTTTTGTAGTTGAAAGGTAATTTCATAAAGAATAAGAACATGTATGAATGATGCAAATAAGCAAATGTACTTAAATCATTAATTTTATACAAAAGTGCAACACGGAGTCGCGTCGGGTTTGTTTTGTAAGTTACGATGAGCATTTGGGGATTCGAGCCCAGATTTAGTTTGATTCGAAAAGGTTGTTTTCGTGCATGGATTCGATTTTCCGTCACGAGATTTGGTTTTCCCACCTCTAGCGAAGCTGACAACGCCAAGGTTGCTTGAACAAGTTTCAAAAACCTTGGTCACGATGTGAACTGATAGCGGAAATAGCCAATTTGTGAAAATGTTTTGGTGGGATTAACTATTGAGTCTCCGGGCCGGTTTTTAATATGAAACCCTTCAAATTAAGGGTCTTTTAAAGGAAGCATTTGCATCATTGTGGCCGCAGCCTGAGATGATTGTGTAGGGAAGAATTGATGTAGCAGATATAAACCAACGAGGTCGACTATATGTCAAAAACATGCTTGGTCTTTAAAACTTTACCTTGCGTATTAACAACAACAAGTTGCCAGTAAAACGTAGTTTGCCGATTAATTCAATTTTAAAAGTATGGCTAGTGAAATCCGGGGGGCAAAAGAAAAGCCCACTACCCAACTAGAAAGTTCTTTCTTCCCCGATTGTTGGAACGATGATGCGCGAATGGGTCTTCTTCTGGCCGAATTCCGCCCAAGAACAGTGAATCCTGTGAGCTATGACTCAAAGATGAAATTTTGGAAAGATCTCATTTCTTCATATTGTCGTGCAACGGGATCGAGTGTTGTATCTATTAGTACTCTGAAAGAATCTTTTCGTCGTAAAGGTACGGTTCCATACTGTCTGCCGGTCGTATTTGAAGATATGATTGTGAAGAGAGAAGTTCTCGCAAAAGATCAACTCTATGAACAACAACAAAAGGCTTCGCTCGGTTGGGGACCATGGGCTGTGGAAAACCTGATGAAAGCTCCGTTGAAATGGGGATACGAAAAGGCGCGCCAAACGGTAATAGGATCAAAAAGCAACATCGAATCGTGCGATTTTATTCATCTGGAAACTGTGCAGGTAAGCAGTGTTATGTTTACTTTCAAGCAAAGGTCTTCAATTAATGGTCGTGAATGTTTGTCTTCACTTTTAGTACCACGGAGAAACTATTGAGCAATTGGTCAAAAGCCAGGACCTTTGCAACAAAATAGTCAACTACGATCAGCTAGAGAAGTTAGTCAAACAATCGACAAATATATCAGAATACGGGATACAAGCTGCCTTAGCCATGTTGCAGCAGGACAAACGATTGGTGAGAGAAATCATCGTACGAGATGCTTTGAAGGATGAAGTTATAAAGTTTGCAGGATCAAAAGACACAGCACAACCAATAACAGATATAGAGCGATCTATTTACGAGATGGAGCGAAATGAAGTCATATTAATGACCAGCATAAGTAAAATAGAGCAAGATATCAGCGATACTATGGATCAAGTACGGGGGTACATTAAGGATGGTCGAAAACATTTGGCCAAGACGTATTTGAAGAAAAAGCATTTACTGGAGAAAAATTTGGAACGTAAAATTGGTGTACTGGAAAACTTGCAGGTATTACTCTCCAAAATACACGACACCCAATCGGATAAGAATGTAATAGAGGCCTACAAACTTGGAACAAATGCGCTAAAACAGGCATTTGCAAATGCTGGTATAACACTCGATACCGTCGATGATGTTTTATCAGAAATGAAAGATGTATTAGAACAGCACGACGAAATGCTGAACACTATTGGTACAGCACCCATCGATGACGTAGACGAACTGGAACTCGAACAAGAATTAAGCGATCTAATCGACATAAAGCTTGCGGAAAGCAATATCAGTGGAGTACATTTAGGTCCCGCTCCGACAATAACCTCAGCGCTTCAGCCAGATGTTACGCCGATTTCAACAGAAGATTTCGATAAAGAGATAGAAAAACGTTTAGCTGCATTGAGGGTTGATACAACAGACATACATAATAGTAGTTTGGACGGAAAAGTGAAAATGAATATTTGATATAAGCACAAATCATTAAAAATATATGTTATTTTCGGATCTTTGTTCACTACAACAATTTTAACAAACATAAACAAGGCTCAGCCTTGTTGAAATTCTGAAACTTATCTTTATGTTTATGTATGAATTTCTCAGCAAAAATGATGAAAATAAAATCACGATATTTATCCAATGCTATGTCTGGTGAATGGCATTAGAGTAAAATCTTCCAGTTAATTTTAGGCCTTATGATATTTTAAACACATTTTTTTACTAAAAAAATGTAAAATAAACCTTTCTTATTTCATTTCTTTTTATGGAGAATTTTAAACACTATTTTAGCCGTGCCAACTGTTATGGCTTTTAGGCATTCCTCTACATAAATGTGGATGCTGAAGATGTTGATTTCAACGATATGGAATTTTCTTTTCATAATTATTGCTTCCGGGTAGGGTACAATTCGAGATATAACTTTTATAACTAAAACTTTCAAGGAGGACTACCTCTATGTTACCGACGACCCAACGACATTCACTGTCAAGTTGCGATTAACCTTCAATTAATGCAATTTCATGCTTTTACAATGGATTTTAATTGTGTGCATAACTTAACATTTCATCACGATAATAAAATTATTATAAATTGTTTAAATTTAGTGCGACCACAGACCACTAAGTGTTAATAAAGAAATCCTCAATATACATATTTTCTTATTAGGAATACAGCTACAATTTCAGGCTTATCATTTAAGATAATCACATTCGCGCTTTAATTTAAAAGGACCCGATCTTAAACATTAGAGCATATCCAATACTGTTCAACGAATTTACGATGAGTTTTACTGGAATAGGTTGTGGCACGCAAACGATGGTCAAAGTAAATAACATCCATTACACGTACATAATTGTCCATGGATTAAGCCAATTCCGCTAGCCACGTTTTATCTCTTATTCCAATTAGTCTTATTGGGCTTACGTCGAGTCATTGGTAATTCTTCGAATCAGATGAATTTTCAATTTAACAGCTAATTTTCTCTAATACGTCCATAAAATCTATTTTAAACACTTCTATCAGGTAAGATTATCTTCAAGAATTTATAGAAAATCTAAAATAACTGGCTATCATTTCTGCAGAATTCAACTTATCCAGGTTTTAAGGCTTAAAACTATAGTTTAAGCTGTTCAAAACTGTGTCTAAACGTTAAAGTTACAGTGCACAATACTGGCCATACACAGAATTTCGACTAATTTGAAACTTGCGATTTGCATACTACGCAAGCGCTTGGAGGATGGAGCTTTTTTTAAATAATTTTAAAAATGATTTTGCAAAAGCCAAGCCACGCCCACTTTTCATAAGAAGTTTCAAATGCATTTCCCTTTAAATGCAGAAGCCTTTAAATGCATTTTGGCTTTCAGGAACATCTCGTCCTAGTCATAAAGTATCGGAGACCATGCTAAGTTAACTCGTAATACTTTTTTAATTGGTCTGAAAACGAGGGAGATCATTATAATGGACCAAATCAAAGCATTTAAAATTAAGTACAGCATTCCACCACGAAAAGAACGTCATGAAACTGCTGGAAGTAG
This sequence comes from Anopheles sinensis, assembly GCA_000441895.2. Taxonomy (NCBI): domain Eukaryota; kingdom Metazoa; phylum Arthropoda; class Insecta; order Diptera; family Culicidae; genus Anopheles; species Anopheles sinensis. Next base: position 143,750 of record KE525266.1, on the reverse strand, counting down.
ATAGAAAAACACATTTAAAATAATCACTTGATATCTTGCATGTTTGATTTTAATAATGTCTTTATGTTAGTTCCATCGTAGACAAAAGTATAATGCTTTGATTCTGCTTTCTGATTTTTGTTCTTTCTTGTGCAGATTAGACATGCATTTTGACTTAAAATTAAATGTCTTCTTTTGAAAAATATCTGTTTCTACGTTCACGATACTCCAAGCACGTCTTGCATGATATTGATTCACTTCACGTGTAGCTTCATCCAACATTTTAATGAATGATGCATTACTGCTTAATTTGTTTCAAAATGAAGTGCTATTCACAGTTGTACTTTTCCTGTAAACATCAGGTATATTTTCTATTCACTGGGATTTTTATTATGCTGCTGCCAGTAATCTTTATGTCTCTTCCACGCATTTTTTGATTGCAATACCACGTATTCTATATTCTTTGCGCTCTCTTTCTCACAGTTAGTTCACCAGATTGGTCCGCTATCCTTTCAAATGTCCTTTATCGCTGTCGAAGAAGCGGTGGTTCTGCTCTGGATGCTTTGCGTGGCTAGCCCTTCCTGGCATAACGTATCCTTTAAAAGTGATACGCGGCAGAGAAGGATCGATGTCTGATTCGCAAATCATATTGGAATTCATCCTTTTCGTTTGCCCCACTGTTGCCTAGTATTTTATGATGTTTGCTCACTTGCGGAGTCCTAGAAGGCGTGCTTGTGATTTGTGCGAAAAAACGATCCATCATAATGTGCAAGCGGTGTTTAACTTTCATTTAGTTCAATAAGCGCTTTCCTTCCATAACGTGTGTATGATTCGATGCTCTGCATAACATAAAGATTAGTTTAAGTCGGTCCCAGAGTGTATGTTAGTTGAAGGTGGTTCACATGGTGTAGAAGTTAAAAAGCAGCGATTCTTAACGGTTTCATAGTAAGACCGAAACCCAGAAATGTAGCCGATATGCGTGAAAGTGTACATGTCGTGAAATAATTAATTGAAATATGGAACATAAACCCTGAATTGATTTTCTGAGATTAATTCAACAATGCTGTCCACTAGTGTGTGTTAATTTTAAAAACATGGAATCAACCAAATCCTTTTACATTAGGAATCTATTGGGTGACATAATAGGCGAACGACAATCAGGTAATTAAAGCATGCAATTAGAAACTATTTCGTATAGGTATTATATTAGGAATGTGTTTAATTTTATTCCTTATGGGCGTATTTCAAAAAAAGTAAATAATCGAATTACCTTGTTATTTGCTTTTTTTTAAGTAAAGAGTTTTTGTAATAATGGTTTAGCATTGGCAAAATAAGCTATTGCACATTTTGTGTAAAATCCGATTTTGGCTTATCCGGTGGCATCGTATCGGCTAATCGGTGACATTCTTTTTCAAGGATTTTACTGATCTTACCACACCAAAATGCATTATGGATTATTTTGAACAGGATTTTATTTTATATTACTATCGCGAGTAGAGTAAAACTTTACGGGAAGATTAGGTTTTTAAACTTGAAGGAACTGCAGAACAGCTACCAGAAGATATGTAAGCCACTTTATTTGGAAAAAGTGTAACATCGTAATATTGGATATTTGAGGCACAAAACTGAATGATGACAGATGGAAAGTTCACAACGAATACACATAAAATATATAAGAAAAGCGTAATTGTTCCTGCACTGTGCATTAATCTAATTTTTTTTAGTTTTGAACAGTGTTACCGTATCGTACATCGAACTTTAAATGACTTATTATCTCATCTCTGTCGCAAATACTACATTCGATCGTGCCATCTCCTTGAAAGATATTGATAAAGGCAAATGAATCATTCTCATCAGAAAAGTTAAACGCTAGATAATTTTGAAAACATGTACCCTTGAAAAAATTGCTTTTGCAAGAAGCAGAGAAAGTAATTGTAAAACTATTTATTCAGACACAAAAGTTCAAGGACTAAAACTTTCCTACTGCTGCCTATTGCTTATAAAAATTTGCTTCAAGTAAAAAATTGCCAGATTTTCGAGCGTTCTCCAATTACAAAAAGTATAGCTACTTTTTAAAACCAAACCAAAAAAAATGGTCTTGTAGCGCAAATGAAATAAATAGACAAAATTTCCACCACACAAATGTTCTCAACAGCGTGACGTGACATTCTACTTTGAACGCGTTTGATAATATAAGACATTATATAATTAAAAATAGAATGCTCCGAATATTGAAATTTAATGAAGTATATAATAGTATGAAGTATATTTTCACCATATAAATAGCAATAATAATGTCGAAGATGGTTAAGGGTTTGTATTAACATTATAACTACCGCACTACGAAATAAAAAAATCTCTTTTGGTTTAAAAAAAATGATTTGAGCAACTCTACCGGGACCAGTCATTTTGACTGATTCAATAAAAAAGGGTAAAAACTAATAACAAACTTGAATACATCTTCTTTTGGTACTTTATCTTTTGTAAGAAGCGGCAGTAAACAATCAATGCCAATGCCGTTGCCGGATTTCATGAACCGTATTGCTATCATAAGCAATCAGAAGATTTTTAGACCAGTTTTCATGGAACGGGTGCATCATGATCAGATTGTTAATTGTCGAAATATTCACAATTGCTGAACAAAAACCAAAGTGGTGCTATTTTTACTTCCAGGCCATTTTAATGAAATATTTGACTTGAACGTTAATAGACCACAATAATACGATTGTGTAACCCACTGAATGTTGTAAAAGTGATTGAGCTAACGTTCCAAACTAGAAGAAGCTTGAATTTTATGGATATTTATTTAAATGATATCTAGTTTTCCTCCAGTACATACATGGTAAAATACCCTGGTCGACGTTTTTTTTTTAGTTTTGCTTAATATAATATGTTAGTAAATACACGTGATCGTTTTTTGTATTTTGTTTTACATATTCATTCACTTTGGATTGACATTTTTGTTCCTAATAACAGTTTAATCCTACACGACATCGACAGTTGCCAACAAGTTCTCAGTGGGGTTTAGATTCGGGCTCTGATTCTAGATTCGAGGCCATGCCAACAGTTTTATCCGAGGACGGTACGTTGTTTGTATACATTTTTATTTTACGGATGATCTTGGCGCTTCTTACCCCTGCAAGGGAAAATTGGGTTTTCCAGTTCTCCACTGAAACCGTACGATATAAATTTCATACGCACGGTTTACATTGTATGTTGCGTCCATACAAAAAGATATTATTTTATGCTATTCAAAACAAAGAAAAGCCAAATTATATGTGGTAAAAGGTCTAAACATAATGTTCAAGAGGTGAAAATGTATCAGCAAACACAACTCAAATACTTGCACGAATATGAACTAAAACGAATATGAACCTTTGGCTAAAAACCATACAACTTATCATAACACAAACTATTGGGGAACTTTTCAGTAAAAAGGTTATGGAAAATCCGTTACTTTGAAGTAAGCACTTTATCACTTTGTCAAAGTTTAATTGTGTTTTTTCTCTAATCAATTAGTAAATGTTATAAAGGATATATAAAATAACGTACAAAACTGGTCACAGTGTATTTACTTCTTCTGATTCGAGTAACAACCGTCTTTGGTCGTGCCTATATAAATTAGGGCTTACTATACCTTTTCTCATTTTGTACGTCAATAGTCATTCCTCTTGTGCAAAGTCCGATCTCGGTTAGGATTCGAACCCACACCATTTCTAAGCCGTGAAACCCACGCATTTTCTAAGCTGCTCGGCTGTCGCAGACTTCCTTGTGTATTTATTAGGATATGAATTAAAAGTAAAGAGCAAAAAATCAAACTTTCAAATTGTTACTTAAACAATGATTTTTATCAGTGCCCTCGCGTCAATCCTAATTATTCCAGAACGCCCTCCTATGATGGTTTTTTGATTAGAAAACTCTCTCAAGCTTTGATGTTTTGTCATTATCTGTAATTCCAAAACAAGGTCAAGAAATATAGTTAAATGTGCTTTCAAATTCAAACGTAGAAAAATCGGAAAAATTTAACACAATCAAATGCAATTAGTGTTATTAGCAATTATTTTACCAACCTGACTTTAAGATTGAGATCAAAACCCTCAGTTTCAAGACAATGGCAAAAAAAAATCTCACAGAGAATCACATACGCACGTGTCGCAAATAATTTTCCAAATCGTATCATTGGTGGTAATTCTTCACATCCCTTCTATACATACGCTTCCTTCCTGTTCAGTCCTGTCTACGGTTTGTGCCACAATTCATCTTTCCTTGTATCAGACAATCAGTTTAGGAAGTTCTACTAAAGTGGCACTCCCGTAGCGATCGGAAATTGGCAAAACCTTTTTGATATGATAAGAGCGAAAACGAGTGGTGGCATACAGAATTGACAAAACGAATCATCCCCGATTGTATGCAATGGATCAAGTGGAAACACGCTTCTCTCGAATCTCCATCGAAACTAGAACAGTACGAAAATGATCTCATTAGTTGGTTATGGGTAGTGTGTGTACGAACTGACAAGTGAGTAGGAATTGAAATCATGTATGTGAAGCACCCATTTTGGACAGAGAAGGGTTGTTCGAACGTGATGGTAGAGAATATAAAGTAAAGAATAGTCTATTATTTTTCAGTTTTTATCATTAACATTTTGTTCCTACACGCCAATTAGTGCCTCGATTCGTTTCACTAACGACATCACGTGAAGGCAAATCTGAAAGTGCTGAGAGGATAAACAAGAATTGTGTCAAGCAAAAAATTTACGAAATTGAGGTTCTTGATTTGAAATTTGAATTGATAAAATGAAAAGATTCAAGAAACAGATATTTAAAATAAAACAAAAGTGTTTTATCAGTCAGTGACAGTTTTTTTTATCAAGCAATATACATTTTAAGTTTCAAAACTCGTAAAATGGAACTAAGTAGGAAGAAAAAAATATTATTATTTCAAACTTAATAGTACTTTTTGCAGTACATATCTTACGAAGAAATCTGCAAAATTTACCTATTTTTATGATACATCGGGGATAACGTTTCTATGGCGTGTTATTGTTTAAAGCCCACGCACGTAGGGGAAAGTGTGGTAATATGCACCGGTGGTGTAATATGCACCGGTATGAGTTTAGCTGAATTATGACCTTTAAAAATAATTTAATTAATGAAATCTGTTCTTTAACACGTGTTATATATGCTATGTGAGTTTCATGGCTCTAAATTAAAAATTAACAGAAAAAACGTAATAAAACAAATTAGGTCCAAAATCATGTAAGATTTCGCTACCTTCATTAAAGGAATTATAAGTGTACAAATGTAATATTGCATCCGAGCAGGCATTCATAAAATACTTGAATACTTAATTTAGCGAATACTGAAGAGAATTTTGGTGGAAATCCTTCCTTTTTCAATTATAGACAAAATTTGAACTCTTCTCAGTAGGGAGTAATACGCACCCCCTTAGGTGAAGTAAAATGCCATTATATTTAAAATGTAAACAAAGAGGCATAATGCACCAAAACAAGAGTAAGTCAAAGTTTTACGCATGTTGCCTTCATAATCGACGCATTTTTTATGTAAATATAAAGGTTATCACAAGGCGGTTTGAATAGAAAGGCATGTACAGGTCAGTAAAATTGTTCAATAACTGTTCAACAAAGATCTCATACCCAAACTGTCTTTCGAATACTACACCACCAAATTCAAACCAATGCGGTATCAATTTGGGTAGTCTTACCCCATGTTTACGTCCCGGTGCATTCTACCCCACCGTTCGGGCCATATTGCCCCACAAATGTCAATGACGTGTAGAAAAAAGGGTCTTCAAAAACCTTTTACAAATAAAAAATGGAGGTTTTGATGTCATTTTTGATAATTTTTTTAAACAGAAAAGATGTTAAGGAATAGAACTGTGCAAATTTCGGACAATTTTCTTGAATGTACTGTGAAAAATAAATTGTTTTCGCTTACGGGATGCATATTACCTCACCTTACCTTACATTATGTTTTGATCCAGTGAATAGATCCTTCAAATCAAGTGAAACTTAGCCCAACTCAGTCAGTATTCGGTCAAGTCCGAAATTGTAATGCATTTTTTGCAAGTGCTTTAAGACAATCGGCGTGACTCAGAAACCTTTTACAGGATGTATACAAAATTAGAATACACTTCAAAAATGCGCTAAAAAATACAAGACATGCTTTTCTGAATTTTTTTTTTCAAGATATGTATATTGATGACCCTCCTTTTTTGCTTTATTACGAGTATAAGACGTATCTCAAAAGCATCGCACGCGGTACGCACCTGGTTCATTGGCATATCGTCACAGACCTTTGAAAATAGCCTCTTAAAATGGTTCATAGCGCTTACATGATGTTCGCTCAACTTGGTCAACATGTACGACCATACATAAAAAGTTGAACGATTTAGGTCCGAAGAACTGGGAGGCCACAAAATCTTATCGCGTAAATCTCTCAAATTCTGCCAACACGCACAGGAACGATATTACCTGTGTGGGTCGGTGTGTAGAGGTCTTGATGCGCCAGGGCCACAACCATCTCCAGAACCACGGTCTTGTACTACGCGGCGTTGATAACCACGGTTTTTTTAGGTAAACATCAGTGGGAGCTTACCTCACCTGAATATGACCCCGATACCAACACTAACGTGCTACTCTGGACGTGAGGGATGAATATGTGGGACGGGGGGATGCTGGCCATCATCTGCGACTACTGCCGACCATTTTGAAAATGCGCGTCTGTTACGGAACACGAAAGTAACAGTTTGGCTCTGACCAACCTCTTCTTCGTTGCTTGATCATCAAGCCTTGATGTATCCCTGGCCCTTCGTCATGATGATTTGGTCAGTCTCAATCGGCACAACAGGTCAGTTCCGGTCTTCCGGATTGAGCGGATCTTCTTTCGACAGAACCGCTCCCTCTAGCTGGTGGCGTCCTTGCCAAGCGCGGCCACCCGAATCTAGGATGGTCCATGGTTGAGCCCGTCTCCCGGTACCGACGGACGATCATGTAGATGACATTCCGTTTCAACACGTCGGATTTCGACCGCCGGAATATGTCACCTGGTAGCTAATCTCGCACATACAAATTTACTACGGCGTCGCAGTGCTCATAATTCGTTGGCGGCAAATATAAATCAAATGACAGCAAGTTAAAACTACTCCTGTTGGATACCCAATATGTGAGGCTGAAACTGATACCAGTTGTACAACATAGAAAGCATATGGAGCGCCCTTTTAACACGATAAAAAGTTGTATTCGAACTTTGTATACACCCTGTAGACCAGACATGTCAAACATACGGCCCGCGGGCCGGATGCGGCCCGCGAGGGCTTTTCATGCGGCCCGCCTAGAAATAACGTAGCAATAAATAAATATTATTGGACTATGAATTTTCTTTAGCTCCGATAAATTTACGAGAAATTTGTATATGTTTTGTGACTGCATGAACGCTAAAACCACGTAACGCTTATGGGTAGTTTACGGGTAACATCAATTTACCAATTAGCACAATAGCAGTTGGCTTTCAGTAATGACACACGTCTCAAATCAATTGTGAGAACGATTTTACTTAGTTCACAGCAATACCGCTGGCTTGGCTATTACAACTAAATAAAAAAGTAATTTCGTCATCGTACAATATTGTAGATGCAGTTTACCTTCATTATTACCACAAGAAAAGATGTTCCATAGATTTTTTGAACTCCGTGACATGCTTAAAACTTTCATGGAAAATTAAGAAAAATCAATGGTTGAATTGGAAGGGGCAGTTTGGGTTGCGGACTTTGCATTTTTAACTTTGTTGGTATATGTAGAGAAATTTTATCTTTATTTGATTCCAAAGTATCCTTATTTAACTGAACTTGTTGGCCAAATTTTTTCGATACTTGGTACAACTGAAGTCTGCGAACAATATTTTTTTAAAATGAATGTAAATAAAACCAAAATATGGTCAAGGTTATCACCAAGCCATCTGAATAGTGCGTTAAAAGTAGCATGCATAGCATAGCATAGCAGTCAATAAAACCCAAAATTTAAAAATTGGTCAAAGAGCAGCGAAATCAAGTCTCAACAAACTTAGGAAATTAACTTTTTCAATAAACATACGAATTTTGTATCTACAGTGACCGGCAGGGAAAAGTGGACATCTCAGATTTTTTTATTTTCGCTCAATATTTTTTCTTATTCGAAGTAAATACACTGAAAATATTTTTCGTATCTTGTTTTACATATTCTTTGTAAGGTTCATTTATTAATTAGCGAAAAATGCTTTTCAATTTTGAGAAAATTCGGGGGTTTCAATTCGCGCTCTGAGGAGGCCATTCCAATAGTTTTATCCGGCAAGACCGGAAATAAGACTTGGTCTTCTTGGCAGTATGTTTAAAGTCATTTTCCTGCTGGAAAAGAAATTTCTCCTTCAGGTTCGTCTGGATGAGTGAATCCTTCAGATTTTCCTTCAATATGTTTATGCAACAATTTATAGTCGTTATATCATCTATTTTAACAAAACATTGCTATCCATTCCACGAGAACCACCCATAGACCACCACATTTTGTTCCCAATGCATCTCTGGGCCATGCGTTCAACGATCCTGATGCTCTTAGCCTGAAGCGCCACACACGATTATGTGGTTCTCGTATAAGTTTTAATTCAACTGATACAAGAGTCATTTTATAATACAAAAGGGCTTCTGCCTTCACAGCAAGGGCTTTACAGCTTGTTTCTGAGCAAAATTCATTCGCGCAGCTGAGTTTGGCTTGCAGATATAACAGCGCCTTCCATTGAATCTGGTCTATAACCCGTGTGCTGCAAGACGGCGACAAAAAGTTCGTTCGAAATTTGATAGCTGAAGTGTTTTCAAATCATCATTGATGGTTACTTTTGCTTTTTTTTTATTTGTGATTGATTTTAGTGTCAATGCATGTAAGGGTTTTGAGCTTTCTACCTCCGCAAGGCCAGTTCTCCGCTGAAACTCAACGATTTAAATTTTATAACAATGTCTCCACTCGCTTTACGTGCTATTTGAGTATAGTTTAAAATCCATAAACAATAGTTTATGTTATGAGATTCAAAAACAAACTAAAACAAAATTTATGTATAATGTGTTATCAAAACATTAGGTTCAGGAAGAGTAAACATCGAACGAACATAAGTCAAATACGACAATGACTATGAATATGAAATTGGCCAAGGAGATTGCTTTAACCATAAAACTTATCAAAACACAAAACCTTGAGGATCTTTGCAGAAAAACTTCATGAAAAACTAAAAATTTTGAAGTGTCCACTTTCTCTTGTCACTTTTTTTTTAATATATATTTTTATAATTTTTTTCTCAAAATCGAAAAGCGTTTTTTTCACTTATTAATTAATGAATCTCATACGTAAAACAAGATACGAAAAATATTTTCAGTGTATTTACTTCGATTAAGAAAAAACTATGAGGCAAAAATAAAAAAAATCTGAGGTGTCCACTTTTCCCTGCCGGTCACTTTATTTCTTTTGTAATTTTTTTAGTACTATCGATAATTTCTTACAGTTATATGTTTTTCAACATAAAAAGATATAAATAATGTTTATCTAATTTATCTACAAATTAAAATATTAATGATTTACCAGCATAACCGATATCAATTACTCTTCATGAACTGTTACTTTTTGTATTTAAAGTTCGTATGATCGACTGACAAATTATATACTTTTATGTTTGGCCCGCAAGAAGGTTTTTTATTGCAATCCGGCCCGCAGGCCAAAATGAGTTTGACATCACTGCTGTAGACCGAAATTAGTTTACGGGACCTTTAATTCGCTCATCTTTTATTATGTTTTTCCGGAATAAAATCCGGAAAGTAAGGTTTTGACAAATCTTCATGCTTGTAAGCAAGAAAATTTAATTTTCAACAGTCAAAACTTATTTTTATATCTTATTATGTAGTACGACTTAGTAAAAAGCATCATGAATGATCCATAAGTTTCTCAAAAACATTTGGTGGTACTTTATACAGTAACCGGCAGGGAAGAGTGGACACTTCGAAATTTTTTTATTTTCGCTCAATATTTTTTTCCTAATCGAAGTAAATACACTGAAAATATTTTTCGTATCTTGTTTCACATATTCTTTATGAGATTCAATAATTAATTTGCGAAAAACTCGTTTTTAAATTCTGCGAAAAAAATTATGAAAACATGTATTTAAAAAAACAGTGACAAGAGAAAGTGGACACTTCAGGTGTTCATTGGTATACATTAAAAAAAATATTATAAATGCATCTTAGTATTGAATGTGTCCTCCTTTGGCTTGAAGAATCTGTTGGAGGCGCTTAGGCATGTTCTTTACTAGATTTTGTAGATATTGGGGATACAACTCTTCCCAAGCATGTACTATAATTTCGAAATAATAGTTTTTATTCGATACATCTGCTTTGTTCACCCTGGCATCGAGAATTGCCTTCAACATCTCAATATGGTTTAGATCCAGGCTCCGAGGAAGCCATTCCAACAGTCTTAGGCAACAAGAATGGAAGAAAGACTTGGTCTTCTTGGCAGTTTGTTTTGGGTCGTTGTCTGTTGAAAAAAGAACTTTTCCTTCAGGCTTGTCTGGATGCTTGAAACCTTCAGATTTTTCTTCAAGATGTTAATTCAACAATTAATAGTCGTTATATCATCTATTTTAACAAAGCATCGCTATCCATTTCACGAGAAACACCCATAGACCACCACATTTTGTTCCCAATGCATCTCTGGGCCATACGTTCAACGATCCTGCGGCTCTTAACCTGAAGCGCCACACACGATTATGTGGTTTTTATTCATGTTTTAATTCAACTGATACAAGAGTCATTTTATAATACTAAAGGGGCTCAACAGCATGTTCCTGAGCAAAATTCATTCGCTCAGCTGAATTTGGCTCGCAGATATTACAACGCCTTCCAACGAATCTGCTCTCTAACCCGTGTGCTACGAGACGACGACAAAAAGTTCGTTCGAAAAGTGATAGCTGAAGTGTTTTTAAGACATCATTGATGGTTACTTTTGCTTTCTTTTTATATTTGTGATCGATTTTGGTGTCAATTACATGCAAC
>KE525266.1:113432-131970 GCA_000441895.2 Anopheles sinensis | reverse complement strand
TACATGCAACGGTTTTGAGTATTCTATCTCTGCAAGGGTCAGTTCTCCGCGGTAAACCGTACGATTTAAATTTGATGACAATGTCTCCACAGGCTTTGCGTGTTATTTTGTGTAAGATATTTGAGTATAGTTTAAGCTCCATAAACAATATTCTTTGTTATGAGATTCAAAAACAAACTAAAGCAAAATGTATATGTAATGAGATATCAAAACATTAGGTTCAAGAAGAGTAAACATATCAACGAACATAAGTCAAATACGAACATGACTACGAATATCAAATTGGCCAAGGAGATTGCTTTTAACCACAAAACTTATCAAAACACTTAACTGAGGTGATCTTTTCAGAAAAACGTTATGAAAAACTCAAAATTTTGAAGTGTCCACTTTCTCTTGTCACTGTTTTTTTGTTGTTGTATGTATGTATGTTGTTGTATGTTGTTGTAATGTATGTTTTAATAATTTTTTTCTCAAAATTGAAAAGCGTTTTTTCACTTCTTCTTTTTGGCGTAACGACCTCTTTGGTCATGCCTGCCCTCTGAAGGGCTTACTAGACTTTTTCCCTTATGTACGTGGATAGTCACTCCTCTCGTACAGAGGAGGGCCCGGTCTCGGTTGGGATTCGAACCCACGCCGTCGAGGTCATGGGCCGAGATTCTAACCGGCGCTACCGCTCGGCTATCGCGGACTCCCTAAAACTAAATAATTCATTATTCTCATTAAGAAATTGTAAAAGAAGATACGAAAAATATTTTCAGTGTATTTACTTCGATTAAGAAAAAAAATATTGAGCGAAAATTAAAAAAAATCGAGGTGTCCACTTTTCCCTGCCGGTCACTGTATATTATCTACAAGAATAGGTTAAAGAGAAATGGTTTTTTTTCAGGGCAACGGATAACCCGGCTGACTTCATCGGAAACAGACGACGACGAAAATAGTGAAATTGATATAGAAGATCGATCTTCTCCTGATTCTTGTATAATTGGTCCTCGTCTTCCTTACAATAGTACTGTCGATAGTAGCAATAGCAACATTGGAGAAACAACTGGTACGCAACTGGACAGGGTGGAGTATGATAATTTGATTAATCCCCTGTTGTTTTCAGGACCAAGCATACACATACAACCTGGGTTGATTATAAAAACTGGAAGAAAGCCCCGCCGGCGAAGAACAGCCTTTACGCATTCGCAGTTAGCTTATCTGGAACGGAAGTTCAGGTGATTATACCAAATAATAAGCATATTCTGAATAAATAGTACAATTTACGAAATCTATGGCAGCACAAAATAAATAACAATCGTTTAATGAATGTCAGTCCTATCACTCAAACAATAATAAGCTGCTGTCTCAAACACGCCTTGTCTTTGATTTGCATATGATACAAGATCCGAGTCCATTTATATGGATTTAAGCTTATTATAAAGTGCCTCCATAAAAGACATTTACAAAAGACAAAATGACCTAAATAATTCTAGGCAAATTTTACGGAACTTTCAACAATAACTCACCGAGAAAATGTTGTCTACGTTTCATACAAATATAATTTCGAAGCTTACGAAGATCCAGGTGTTGCTTGAGTAAAATGAAAAGATACTTGGATAACGAAACTCATTGTCTATTATTGGAGTACGCAAGACCCCCCATTTTTATATTACTATATTCTTATTTCTTCCTTTATCAATATTATCCGATCAAGGCCGGTGTAACCGGTCCTTTTTACCGGGCCTAGTAAAGGTAAAATATGTGATACGGTTTCAAAAGTAAAAAAAAGTGAACAAAAATACCGGTAGCTCGAGAACGCACCACACCAAAGGTATTGGATTTAAATCTCGACTCGAAATCACCGACTTAGGCCACTTAAAATAAAATAATTACTATTTAGAGTAGTATAAGGATTTTACGGACAAATGGAATTTAATTACAGTAGTACGTCAGTTACCCTGTGGTGTCCAAGACCAGACAGTAAGCAGGTAACTGAATTACAGATATAATCTGGCCTACAAATGTGTAGATATACGTTAATAATACACGATTTGAGTTAAATTTATTGTTACCTAATTTGTTTCACGATTTATTGCACAAAATTGTATGATAATATAAATGTTTAACCAATCTGGCATTCGATAACATCGACGTGCTACTGTACATATATTAGAGAAAATCGGTCCTTGAGCGCTGGTGCACCCCTTTGGAGTCGTGGGCTCGAATACCATCTAAACCCAGACCCTCTCCTGCTCGAGAGGAAAAGTTTAAAAAGCCTTTAGTGGGCAGCCATAAGTGAAGACGGTCGTAACGATTAAGAAAAGAAGACGTTTCCAGGCGATTATTTCTACGCATTTGCCAATGTTAGCTACTATTGAGCTCATCATAGAGACTAATTTTCATCCTTTTTATCCTCGACAGATGTCAAAAATATTTATCAGTAGCAGATAGAAGCGACGTTGCGGATGCGCTTAATCTTTCCGAAACTCAGGTTAAAACGTGGTATCAAAATAGACGGTAAGAGATGAACCAAGAGAAAATGCCCATAACGGGTCTGATAAGCCCAACTTGATTAATAGATATTTAAAAACTGATCTCCCTGCAAACGCCACAGCACCAAATGGAAAAGACAAAACCAACTACGCCTGGAGCAGCTACGTCATCAAGCATCTTTGGAGAAGGATCTGCTCAGTGTGGTAAATCCTGGACACCATCCTGGGCAAAATGAAACACCAGTTGGTTCAGCTGCTGGTTCTACTAATCTACAGTGTTGTCCAACCCCATCCACGTTGTCAGTGTCCACGGCATTTGTTCCGTCTAATCCGTGCAATTTTCTAACGTCCGCAGCCGCAGCCGCAGTCATCTTTCGCAATGTTAGCTATGCGCATGGATGTCCAATGTGAATTTCCTGGTAAGGGTGAAATCGTGTAAGTTGAGGAGGAAGAAATGTAAAATAATTTGTAAAAATTTCAGTTTGTGGCATTGCTAAAAATAAATCATACCTTTAAATGATTCTCAAAACTAATCGCGTACAAGCTTTGAATTTAACAGGCGACATTAACCTTTGGCATGATCAATATCTCTGCTTAGCCAAAGACAAAATTATCCATTCCATTCAATAAGTAGAATAATCAACGTTACATTGATTGAAATATCAAACGTTTTCATTCGGATGCATCGTTTTGGTGTCGTTACTTTTTTAAGCCTCCAATCAGTGACGAGCCATCTTTCAACAATCATCCAAATCTACACAATACGAGCTGTGTGTATGTATTCATCCTTGTCCTATTTGCCTCTTCGTTCCGATTAGGAAACCACCGCACAGATCATACAATCTTGCTAATGACCGACCAATCAACAGCAACAACAGAAAAGTGGTGAGAATGTCACACGTCGTGCCGCCTCAAGCCAAATCTTTTCCAGGTTATAAAAACAAGCGTAGCGAGAAATCCTTTTCCGAACTTTATTCTGCTAATAGGGCAAATTGATCCTGATTACATGCCGCGAGGGATCCTACCCACTCGTCGGATAGATGATTCCTTTTGAATAGACAGTAAGTGCTTTTCTATAGTCTTATTACAATGACAGCAGGGGATCATTACACATTTCGTGATTATGTTGATTTTACATCACCCTTGGCGTCAGCGCCCCCGATTATTGTGAGCGGATTGCACTGCAGTCCTCTTGACTTCTCGTACCTTCGTTATAATGTTCCCTTTCCTGGCATTCACCACAATGCTCATATCATGGAATGCTTATCAATTACGGATCGTTCGCACTCCCCAAAACGCTTTGAATGGTAAACCCATGAAGGGAGGGTTAGTGCCTTAAACCTAAAATATGCAAACTTTGGATTGGTTGGTTTGTGGTATTTAATGAAGTGATTTGTTACCCCAGGTTAAATCAAGTATAAAATGATACATCATTTGTGATGAAATATGAGACTTGTAACGACGGGTAGATGTCATCTACAAACGTTTTTTTGGAAATAAATAAAAAAAAATCAATTAAACCAATGATTGTAGGGTCGAAGGAGATTTAGGTGATACTGGAATAGCAATACACATGTAGAAAATAATAAGTTGTATCCAACAGGTTGATATTTAGTTGTGGTAACTAATACAAGCTCATGTTTTTGGTTTAAATCGTTTAATTACCTATATTATCGGCAGGCCGATTCCTGGTCAATGGTTTTATGAGGCAAAAGAACCTCGCGGAATATAATCAAAAATGAAGAAAATCACGTGGTTGATTCTACGTAGGAACTTCCCAAAAAACCTTGTCGGAAAATGTAGATATTAAAAACCTACATTTGCAATACCTGCGCTGATTAATGACTAGCGGTCCCAAACTCCGTCGGGTGGAAAACCAAGTCTTGTGTGTTGTTTATTGAATTTTAATTTTCTTTTGTTAGCCTTCTCATTCTACCAAACATGCAGATCATATGGCGGCAGCGGTGCAGCTACGTTGATTAGAACAGGCCAGATGATGAAAAAGCGACCGACGCCGCGGGCCAGACACTTTTAACGATGTATTTATGCCTTGAGAGTCTCCTAACCATTTTGAAATGGAGTTTAAGTTATCTTATCCGGACAGTATCATAACAATAAGATTAAATATTTCGACGTTTAACATTTAACTATTAACTTTGATACTTATTTTTGTTAAATGTTGCACTTTTCCAACATATAACTATTCATTCGATGTAAATTTTACAATAGCTAGGTTTTCCTTAAGTATTCTCAGTAATTAAAATAACTTAGCTTTGGGATGTTTTGTATATTATGAACCATATTCTGTTTCGCAATATTGTCGAAAATTGTGTTCCTAGAATTTGGTTGTTGTAGATGCAAAGTACATATACATATTATTTTTCCGCATGAAATTCGGAGATTGGATGATATTCACGAGACTGAGAAATATTAAAATATTTTAAATGTCGGCCCACGAGGGTTAGGTTACCTGCTTTGTGGCGTATGTGCTAATTCTTACTAAGACCGGATTCTCACTTGTACGAGAGGACTGGATAACGATCCACGTTCGCAAAGGGAAAAAGTCTAATAAGCCCCAAATGTGCAGGCATGATCCAAGCTGATCATTACGCCAAAGGAAAAGGGGAAGAAAAAATCCGAAAGACAGAGGGGAAGAAAAGATCCGAAAATAAAATTTTAGATTTGAATACGGACACCACTGCCAAATATTTGTTGCGTTTATTTGGTTCAAGATTATCATACTCATATATTTTTAGTTTTTTGAAACGCTACCGGTGAATAAAAGGTCATTGCAACCCCAATTTGCATAATAATGAAATAATGATAGATTCAATCCTTCAATAGGACGTGATATTTAGTATGATTTCATTTCAACACTTCAGCACGAATCTCACACAGCTAACGAATGAAACATAGGAACAAAGAGGGATATCACTGCACTCATTTTGTTGGCTCATTTGGTAAACGAATTGGGGTCCACACCGTGAAAAGGCACCGTACCGTAATTTAAATAAGTGGTCTAGAAGTGGTTCAAAGCTGAGTTTCACAGAAGAAGAGAAAAATGAAATATTAAAATACTGTACGATCGAGACAATTCAATGTTTAAACTACAATTATACGTTTTATAAAATTGTGCGAAGTTTCGACACTTATTTATTTAATTTTGGTTATTGATGTTTAAATCTGTTACATCTTCTTCTTCTTGGCGTAACGACCTCTTGGTCATGCCTGCTCATTAAGAGCTTACAAGACTTCTTCCCTTATGTACGTGAATAGTCACTCCTCTCGTACAGGGGAGGGGCCCGGTCCCGGATGGGATTCGAACCCACGCCGTTGAGGTCATGGGCCGAGATTCTAACCGGCGCTACCGCTCGGCTGTCGCGAACCCCCCTGTTACATGTTTTAGCTATTATTTTACGTCACAGGACATGCAGTAAGATTTTAGTTTTTTTTTCTCATTCTGACCATAATTCCAACTAAAGGTACAGAGAAATAAACTTTACATAAATGAAGAAATCCGTTCGAATCGAGCTGTAAATTTTCATACATATTGGTTCAAAGGTACCGTACTTTTGATGTGATGTATGAAAATTGGCAAATCGATTCGAACGGATCTATTTGGAGGTTTTTTAAGGTCCGCCAGAAATGTTGATTTGAGTTCGAATTACTTGCATATTTTATAGTTGCGTATTTTTATGTTTTTATTGGCCTAATAAAAACATGTTTTATGTTTTTTATGTTTTTATTGGCCTAATGGACCAAGTGAAAGCTTTTACAAAGATAAACATGCCCATGATTTTCAGATTGAGCTGCATTGAAATTAAATATCGAAAAATAAAAATACATTGAATTTTCTCTATCAATTATATTTTAGCCAATTTAACTGCACAAAAATGAAGAATTAAAAAAATGTTTTTAAAATGTTAGTTATGTTAGGTAGGAGAGCTCTTTGAGTCATTCGAGCAGGCAGCACTATATGCATAATGTTCTATTTTCAGTGCGCTCAATGTCGCTCCAAGAAGATGTATTGACCCACTGATTAAAATATCACAGGGACGAGAGGCCGATGGGATCATTTTGTCGATGTTCTGAAACACGGATTCAACAGAGTCATGCACGAAACCATTCCGGTTACATAGCTGTGTCTGCCACAAAGCGCAATTCTGTTCGCACCGATGCAATTGTTGTTCGAGTGGAAAATTATGATTCACCGTATCCGCTCGCGTAACGGCACAAAACGCCATATTTGGCGTAAAGAATGCTGCATCAAATTTCACGGTGCGTGACAGGATGGAGAGTAGTTTGTGTGAATCCCTTTCGCCAGTTGTATTAAAAATCAGCAACTTTTTGTGGTGGCTGTAAAGTAAATGACAAATAACGTAATAGTGTTTTAATCGCATAAACAAACTGCCGTATATTATATAGTTCTTATAGCACCAGAAGCATTAGTTTACCTTCGAGATTTTGAAGCAAACCAGCGCGCACACACAGTCATGCTTTCCACCGTGTGAGCTCCATCCAGATATAGCGTTCTTCTATCTTTGTAAGGTACTATTTGAAGCCTTCCGGGCCAGAAACAATGATCGATACCTTCAACAATGCTTGGCAGCACAGTACTTCCGTCCGTCGGTAACATATTAGGGCGAGTTCGGCGTATCCAATTGGTCGCAATCTGTATGGCAAGGGAGGTGTTCAAATCCACGGCAGCACAGGCTTCTTTCATTAATGAAGGTTTAGTAACCCAATCATATTCGTCCAACCGGGATGGTGCTATGTGCATTCTAGCCTACAAAACAAAAGTACATGAACTTGCAAGGAATGTATTGCAACATAAAGGATGACTCACCTGCTTTTTAAGACACTCTTGGCGTATAACTTCCAGACACTTGGCTGGCTGCGATGTTGTGAATACATCAGATCCTGTTTTGATGATTCCTGCCTTTTGCCAAGCGATCTCTTCTAATGTGTCCCCAAGGAGCATTGTATGTTCCAGACCAAGCGAAGTTATCCCAACAGTCTGTGTATTCCGTAGCACATTGGTACTGTCAAACCGACCACCGATACCAACCTCTATCACACAAACATCCACGTTTTCACGGAGAAAAATATCCATTGCCATTATAGTAAGAAAGCAAAAATATGACGGTAAATCTTCAAGCCGATCCCGTGCAGCTTCTAGCCGATTGTAGATATTCCAAAAGTGTTCAGAAAACCGCTCATTAGCCACCGGAACTCCATTTAGACGGATCCGCTCTGTGACTGACACCAAGTGCGGAGAGCTAAAGAACCCTGTTCGATAACCATGACTTCGAAGGATGGATTCAACCATGGCGCATGTTGATCCCTGTTTCCGATAGAATTAGAATTCAGAATTTAAAATGATAATGAAAAAGTAGTGGTTACACTATTCGTAGGTTCTACACCAATTTACCTTTCCTTTACTTCCAGAGACATGTATAACAGGTAAACGATCAAGCTTGGATAATGGAATACCAATGCGCTCCAAAAATTTTGTTGTATCGCTGATATGCTTAGAATCATCTTGATGTTTTCTTTTTATTGAGTCTTGAAGAACGCTGAAGTTCGATTGCAATGTGTTCAAAGTACGAATTGCGTTCTGTAAGCAGATAAATTCAAACATCAAATTTCCGTTGATAACAGAACTCTCGAGACAAATAAAGGTCGTTACCTCATAGTTTTGTTCTTTAAAGACATGTTCGCTGGAAACGGGGCAGGGTGAATGTAACTGCTTTTTGTTAATTTGTAACACACCGGTCTCGCCACACCGTGAAATAGACGGTTCTATCATGATCACTCTACGGCTAATTAGATTGATTACCAAACGCAACATGTGGAACGATGGCACGAAATGGTAGCTCAATGACAAGTGAAGAGATATTGAAAAATCACAGCACGATGAGACCACTTATACACGAACAATCTTCATTTTTACAGCAAAATGCAAAAGTGTGTGTAAAGCTTTACTCACAATTATGCCAACAATAATGTGTACATCAAATGAAAGAAGGAATTTTACCCGTTCTTATCAACGTTACGATTTCAACATACTAAACAATCAAAGTTGTTGATCAAACTGTTAATAAACAAAGTGGTGGAAAACCAAGGCCGTTGGTATATTCAGGTCAGTTCAACGCACTTTAAGGCTCACCGTTGCTCTACACAGTGATGCGAAGTGTCGCGACATTTTCCGTTTGATGGCGAGACTACATTGCAATGAAGTGTGCAACAGGTTTGGAACGAACCATCGAACTATCCCTGAACGCAGCATATCAAATGCAAACCCACAACTTCTGTGTTGGCTGAAGATGGTACGCTCGAAAAGAGCTGGAAGAGGTACTCGACTTGTCATACTGGTTAGAATTTCTCGGGCAGTTATCAATTAATTCACGTCCAAAAAGTAAATTGAATAAAGAAAACACAACGACGATGTCATGATTGCTCCTAATGCGCTTCAACTGTTGATTCATCCAAATAATCAGGTCTTTTCATCCAGGTGTTTAACAAACTAAAATACACGTTCTCTTTTCATATTTGCTCTACTTTTATAAAAATTGCTACGCTCATCGTCATTAGAGGTGTGACCATACTTGCCCCGCTAGGCATATCGAGCAATGGTCCTACAATGCCCTACACGCGGAACAAACATCCTACTTTTTTGTATGGGGATGAAACAAAAGTAGGACGTTTTTCGAGCAATCACCCTACAAGTAGGACCAATGGTCCTACTCTCCGTACAAAACTGCTCTATACTTGTGTCACTCGTTGGACGTTTTTGCTTGGATTTTATCGTACGACAAAGTCGTACGACAAGTTCCATCTGTCACACGACCGTTTCCGATTTGATTTCGACTGGCATTTTTATGTCAAAGCGAGGTTTTTTTAAATTTTCGGTTGGTTTTCATCGGGGAGTGTTATAAATATTGTGACCGTATGGATTTCGAAGATGATTTTAAACATGGAATAGATAAAATGAGAGCAAACAACCGTTCTGCCGAATTTGCGTTATTACACGAGCCGGTGGTAGTTTTGTGTCAAACAGGGACAATTGACAGAAAATCCAAAAATCAAATGACAGTAAATTCCATCGTGTAATAAGGGTTTTATTGTCGAATGTGTGAACCCAGCTTCAGACTAACAAATGTCATTGCAGCAACCTCTTCTCCATCTGTCTTGGTTAAAAGAAGCGTCAAGTTCAGACGTGCTACGCACGTGTTTAAATCTTTTTCTGAGCTGTATTATTTACGGAATTAGCATCGTTCAGATCCGAGGTACAAAATGAGTAGTGATAGTGAAAACGATACGGCTGATATGTTGGAGGAGAAAAGGTAAGCTTTTTAATTGGTTATATATCTGATTACAAGTTATATTATCATGGCTTTGTACTTCAGGTTAGGAACGTGTGAGGCATGTAATACTAATCCCGCGAAATACACCTGTCCGCGATGTGAGGTTAAAACATGTAGTTTATCCTGCCTCAACTTGCATAAACGGGAACTGAAATGTGATGGTATCCGCGACAAAACCAAGTACATACCGTTGGTTAAAATGACCAAAATGGATCTCATGAATGATTATTACTTTCTGGAAGAATGCACGAAGTTTGTGGAGGACAGAAAGCGAGACAAGAACAAAGGATATACGCGATACAACAAAAATTTACCGTCTCATCTATTTCGATTTCGGCAAGCCGCATATGATCGTCAAACTACGTTGAGGTTTTTGCTACAGAACTTTACGAAACGCCAGAAAAATACCAGCCAGCTCGACTTCAAAACTAGCACCATCTTCTGGCGTGTCGAATGGTGTTTTCCTATCGGCAACGAAGCTTTGATGTTTGTTGACGACAGAATCTGCGAAAACGTGAAATTGTATGAAGCAGTCGATAAGTATCTTAATCCAGATGCACAAGAATCAGTCGCAGGGATATCAAAACTAACAAACTATCAATCTCGTGGCATATCCGGTGTTCAGTTATTATTGAAAGCGGAGGGTATCAAACAGTGCCGTAACAGGTTTTTTCCTTTGGATGTCAAAAATACGATTAGAGAGTGTCTTGCTGGTAAAACTATAGTAGAGTATCCGACTATCTACGTAATTCTCGGGGAACATCTTCAAGAGTACAATGTAGTTGAAAGTGATGATGATGTAGAAAATGAAACTCGTCAACATATTTATAATATGAATAAATCCAGTGATAACGCAAGTCGACCGGAACAACTCATCGCAGCCGACGTAATTGCAGGACAATTAGATCAAATGAATATTCATCGATTTAATCACGATGCTCGCAAAACCAGTGAAAACCAACCACGTCAAAAACCAGTACAGATGAATTTTCTGTTCAGTGAAGAAAATAATTCTAATGAACCATCATCTGATTCTGATGAAGGTAATTTAACAGAGGAGGAAAACACCCATAAAACCACAAAACGTCTCAAGATTACCGAATGAAATGATATCGACCAAACGCTACACTGGATGTTAAATTTGTTGTGCTGTGCACAGCATAATGTTATAATATGGTAATGAATTGGATCAATGTGAAGTAAATCATTGAAATGAAATAAAAGTTAATATTTGCAAAAAAAAATCAACATAAATATGTATATTTGAATAATATAATATAATCGTAGAGTTTGTAACGATTGATTTGCTATTTAACAAAGTTTGTGTAATGAAAAATGCGAAGAATGCTACCATGAAGAAATGCATTTAAACCCCAGCTTAGCCATCATCATGGCTGGAAATATAATAAGTATTGTCCTGTCTTCATTAATAACGTAAACCATTAGTTTAATATTTCCTTAATATGAATACACACGATAAACTTGTCTTTACATTAAGCAACCAGCTGTTATTAAATGACCCAAAAGTATAGAATAAACACAACTAGCACGATACCAGCCACTGCTCCTTTCACGTAAAGTGATTTCCGATTCAAATACGTGGCATCCTTCTTATATTTTTGGGAAAGCATGGAAAGATTTTGTGTTTTAGTGTCCAGCTCTGATAAAACCGTACCACGTTGCAAAACATCATCAATATTTTGGACCTGTTTGGGGAAAAGGGAAATATGTTGTATAGAATTCCGAACAATAGTTACATCAAGCACATTAAGACTTTCAATTCTACTGAATTAGGGCACATCATTCGAAATACTACAGAAAGTACTAACCATAATCCTTTGCACGTCTTGCAGCTGGGTGTTGATAGTATTGATATTTCTTCGTCGATCCGTCAAAGATTTCTTTGCTTTCTGAATGTATATATCGAATTCTATAAAAGCATAAGGTCTTGTTACGGAATTAACCC
The DNA here is from genome assembly GCA_000441895.2 of Anopheles sinensis. Lineage (NCBI taxonomy): Eukaryota > Metazoa > Arthropoda > Insecta > Diptera > Culicidae > Anopheles > Anopheles sinensis. Next base: position 120,163 of record KE525266.1, on the reverse strand, counting down.
TGCGTCCATAGTTGTTGTGAAATTCTTGAGCGATGTCTTCCAGATAATTAAAGGCATTTCGCTTTGAAAACATTTTATCGCACATGACCAGATAGCAGACATCATTTTCAATTAAATAGCTAAAACGAGACAAGAGGAAAAATGATAAAATCGCCGCACATTGGTTGTAATTACCATTACTCACTGAAATAAGTAGGGACCAGTTTCTATGCTGCAACGATTCGGTGAATTAGGACTTAGCTTTCGAAATAGAAGCTTGGCTTGGTTTTGATATTCTAGCACACTTCTGCCCGACTGAGTATGAAAATAAGCAAATAAATAGATTAATAAGCAATTTTCTCAAATTTTGCAACGTAGCGACGAGTTACCTACCTGTTCATCTTCTTGCATTGTTCCAACTAGTGGAAGCCCGTCAACGACTCTAGCTATCATAGTCATTAGAGCCATGTTCGATTAGTGTTCTCACTCCAGTTGATATAAAAAAAACTTCACAAAACCTTATAACTTTGCGTAGCTTAGTATCCTCGTTTATTTCCCGTTTTTATCTAAACAAACTGTACAGACGCACACAAGTCGCCCGGAACGAAACGAAACGAAAATAGTTCGTAGGACGGCAATCTCACACGTCACCGGGATATGAAGTTACAATTTAGTGTTGGCAGGATCGGGATTCGGAAGAACGAAGACTCGTCTCTCGCCGGATTTGAATCAAATTTGATTCGTTTGGTGCATAATTTGAATTTTTGTTTATTTAAAACGAGACTCTCCTACAAGAACCTTCTTTAGACAGCGTCACAAATAACAATCTTCTGCCCATAAAAATTCATAAAAATCATTTTCAATGCCATAAGTAGTATTTCATGATCAACAGAACCACTTACAACGGTAAACGTCACATCGGAAATGTGTGGTATGTTTTTATTAGGGGAAAAGCGAGTAATCATCAATAGTGATCCGATGGAGATTCAGATTTGGATATTGGATTTCCTGATCGGCATGGATTGGTTTACATCGTCTCACGACTGTTTGATAGATTCGGATTCGATTTTGGGAATTTTAGTCCCTAGTCCTTATCATCACTAGTCTGATTCCTGGCAAAATATTCTCGTTGCTGTCATGTCTTTCCAAATGGCTGGCAACCGGGAAAAATAGAGTAGGCTGGGGTATTTTTGTCAGATAGGTAATTTTGGTCAGAACAAATGTTATGAAATATCGGTAAAAGAGTAAATGAGGCCCCGGCTAGCATAATCCCAAATGAGGCTCCCCTGCTCGTCGCATCGTCACAAGAATTCATTGCCGTTAGAACTAGAAACGGTGTGAACTAAACTTTTAAACTAAATAAGATGAATAGAATAAAGCGATGAGTTTGACAAAAAAAAAAAGATTTTGAAACGGCAGCCCTCAGTAGTTTGACTGCAATCCGAACTTAAAAGTAAACCAATACTATATGTATTTGGTCTTCAGTCATATAATTATCTTTTTTATATTTGATCCACAGAATATCGTACTATCAGCGACCAGGTTCACGTTAAAGCATTCATTTATAAACATAATTCATAATTTTTCTGAAGATCTTTATACAACAACTATATAACAGCTTGATTTAATACTACAAGATAGGTCGATCGTAACATGGACTGCATAGACCGTTCTTAGTACCAGGCATATCATATGAAACATGTGTCTTAGAAATTTGGACTTTGACCACGAACGACGAGAGCAACAAAGCTATGTGCGGGCAGTATACACACGAGACGACCGTTGGCTCTGTTTGAGAGGACAGACGTTTACGACGAAGCGCACTACGACTCTAAAGACCAGGCCTCGACATTGCCTCGAACCAATTCGACCTGCGGTTCTCCAAGTACAGATCGTACAACGGCTGTAAGGCTGTGTAAGTAAGTAAATTATATTACGTAAAGCTAAACAGGTTGACAGTAAGTTACTGTCGAGTTTACTAACCTAGATAATACAATGATTTGAAAGAATTGTTTGAATAACAAATAAATTTATTCAGTTTTTCTATCCATCCACTTGGCTAGAGTCTGTACAATTTGTTGTGTGTTGAAAGTAAAGACACAGCAAATTATACCATTTGATCATGTTTCTTACACTGAGCTAAAGGATTAACATTCCCGCACACGCCTGATCTAAAAGAGTTACTCATAATACTACGAAATGGGTTTAATGTTCCTTCCGTTTACCAGCCAAGTTCTTCGCTGCAATAACTGTATTCTTCATGAGCATAGCTACCGTCATCGGACCTACGCCACCGGGAACCGGAGTTATATTGCCTGCTACTTTACGAACATCTGAAAAAAAGTAAACTGGTAACACAAAACGTATTTGGCCCGCATCAAATTTAAACTTACTCTCGAAATCGACATCTCCAACCAACTTCGTTTTACCCGTGGCGGGGTCATTGACTCTGGTGATTCCCACATCAATCACAGCAGCTCCCTCCTTTACCATATCCGCTGTAATAAGTCCAGGAACGCCGGTAGCCGTTACTATTATATCAGCTAAACGACAGAACCGTTTTAACTCCTCTGGTGGCGTGAACCGATGGCATATTGTTACCGTAGCATCCATCGCACAAGTATCATTACGACCATCTGCATGCAACAACATTGCTATTGGCATTCCTACATTTTTCGATCGTCCCACTACAACTGCATTTTTGCCAAATGTTTCAATCTCCGCTCGTTTTATAAGCTCTTGTACACCCAAAGGCGTACACGGAATCAACGTGTTCATATCCAGGCACAGCCTTCCAACGTTACGCTCGTTAAATCCATCGACATCTTTATCGCATGATACTGTATTACATACTTTCCGTTCGTTTATATGATCCGGTACTGGTAATTGCACCAGTATCCCATCTACTTCGTCGTCTGCGTTTAGCTCCTCGATTCGGTTTATCAGTTCCTCCTCGGTTATGTCCGTGCTGTAGCGCTCTGTCTTGCTATTGATACCAACATCTTCGGCAGCCTATTTGCAGAGACATTTATGTTATTCCTCATCATTTTTCACTTACGTATGCTATTCACATCAACATACCTTCATCTTATTGCTCACATAAGTCGCGCTTGCTGGATCGTCCCCAATAAGGATGGCCGTCAGTTGAGGTGCACGATGTCCTTGAGCCTTCCATAGTACAATTTGTTCGCGCAATTCTGCCCTAATTTCACTAGCGATCTGCTTGCCATCGATTAGCTTTGCCATACTGTCGACACTATGATGAACAAAGAAATCTAGATGGTTTATATTCCCTTGACTCATCATCTATCATATAGTTAATCTTTCGTTACACATACACAGAAGCATCAACTCTACCGACTTTAACTGGGCCATGCACAAACATCTCGTTATCTCGCCATCGAATGGATGCTTCAGTGTAGCTTTGTTTTTTTAAAGCACTTAACATCGAAACTGAACGACGGGTAACATCAGAAAGTCTTAGGAATTGTACCCAAATAGCAAGAAAAGAAGTGTAACACTATTTCAAAAACTTGTTCTGTTTTGAAAGTAACTACATGATAAATATTGGTTAATTAACTAATATTGAAGATAGTTGATGCACCACATTGTTCCGAAACTTAATTCTAGGCTTATGTATTTTTCGGTTTCTTACCTGCTATTCTCTCTCGCATTACTATGAAACTTTCGATTGTTGGATATGGCTGATTTGGATTCTGTTAAAGATTTTTCTACCTTTGACCCATTTTGGGCGTGTACCATTTTATTTATCAAATTTTCGTTATTGTTTGCAATCAATCTTCGCGTGGATAATTCTTCAAAAGGGTATAAAATGTACTTTTGTGCGTTTGCGTACAGGTAGAACCACAATATCGAAGAATATCGAAAACTTCCGACGAGCAGTAAACTATTGGAGTTTTTATGAAAAGTATTGCTATTCGAACCGCGTTCAAGAACTGTTGATCGTATACTGAGTGGCGCAGGATGTTTATGATCGATTTTAAGGATTTGATAAGGTGTATTTGTTAACTCTGACGTAGAAATGGGTTTAGTCCGCGTTATGTTTGTGACGTCAATTCCGTGTCTAGGTAGAATATGAGCCTGTCTAACTCGTAGTATTTGTTGCACTAACATGTTGACATTGATGACCTACACGTTAAATTAAACGGCATTTAAAAATTGAGAAATATGTAAGTCTACTGAATTAGTCGTTTATGATTGGTTCTGGGATTAAAAAAAAACATTTTAGTTTTGGAATATCGTTAGACTACAGTTTTGCTTTCATGTTAGTAGTGTAATAACATTACGCGATTTGAACTTGAATTCAAACCAGCAGCTATGATAAGGTTGTTCATAAGACTGGAACTTCCTCTCCTTACCATTACCAAGTTTCACTTCATGATAACGCAAACATCATCATAACGCCAGGAAAACAAGTTCATCATACACTTGGAAAAGAGGGGTAATAGTAGAGGCAAAACAGTTTTTTTTCATTGCTACAATCCACTGCCGTAGACAACATTTACTCCAACCATGAAACCATTTTAATAGTCAATATGTGTTGCTAGAAAAGAATATATCTACAAAATATTAAGCAAATTAGTAAGCAGTATGGAAAAATTAGTTATACATCTTTTAAATTGAAACTGGAATGTTGTACACTGTACTTACCGGATAATTAATTGTTTGTTTTATTGTTGCGAGTGTCTGGAAATTGTACAATTCACACGAGGTTGTCTTTGAATCAATTGTAAATATTTAGGTTTCGCATCGTTGATCTACAAATGTCAAAATAAACTCCTGGAGTTCAACCAGATTCAAAGACATGAAGTAGCAGGTGACTTCTTCTGGGAAATTACGCGTAAACAAAAAAATGTAAGTAAGGCAAAATTTACCAAAATAGAGATTTTGACGCGGATAAGAAGCGCAATTTGCGTTGTGCTCAGCCTACACTCTTGTAACGTCAAATCCTTTGAGTGTAACTTGTAAAAGGGGGGAGTGCTTTTTCCTGCGTGCACAGCGAGTATGGGCTGCGATTCTCTTACCGAGTATTTGAAAACTGTCAAAAACTCACACTCGCGTAATTTAGTCGAAGTCTATTTAGACGAAGTCGGGTGAATATTAGCTAAAGTCACACGAGTTCCACATTGAAAGATCGCGTAACGCGACCTCGCGCCGTGGAGCGCGACCGGCGGCCGAACTCCATACAAAAAAAATGTCGCACAAATCGCGCTAGGTTTTTCTAGTGTAGAAACAGCGAAACTGGCGATATGTGGCGAACTCGCGTTTGCTCAATTTTCTGCACGTCAGTGTCATATTCGAAACGTAAACAAACCGGCAGTTTGACGAAAATAAATACACTGTGGATACATATTTCTGTGATTGGTATAAGTTTTTCTTATTAATTGAAGTGAGTATGCGCGTGCGAGAGTAACTTAAATACACAACGGCTTATATCGTTTAGGCATAACCATGAATTTCGAGGATCCATAGCTGACGTGCAATCCATTTGACTATGCATTTGATATACGATTTGACCGAACTTTTCTGAAATGAAACTCAGTGGATAAAATATATTTATCTTTAAAAGAACAACACTATCACTTACTTCTGAGGTTCCAACTGCTTGCTCCAACAACGTAAACAAACTGATTCAAAATGTAAACAAACTGCACTTTGACAAGCAGGAGATGACGGGGCAAGATATAAGCAATATGCGAGGGGCATAATGTACCCTTCGACATCACACCATTTTGTCGTCGTCTGTTTTAGCGTGTTTTCTCAGTGAATTTATAATGTAGATGCGCCAAATTAACTTAGGGTGCATAAAATACGTAACTGAACTAATTTCATGCATTACTATGTCAAAATTCACAAAATTTATTAGGCGAATTCGGAGCCCCAATGGAGTACATATTGCCCCTATTCTCCTACCCGTGTCGCGCTGGCTCTGGCGCGATTGTTCTGTAGAAATTGAGCTACTTTTGTCGCGTTACGCGATCTTTCAATGTGGAACTCGTGTCACGGCTGTGTCGGGAATGCCGAATATGGTAGCGAGTATGAAATTGAGTGCTAGATGACTATAATACTCGTTACCATACTCAGCGTCATGGAAAAGGCGTTTGACCAGACTGTAATAGGGTTATTACACGAGGAATTTATCTGTCATCATTGCCCTTCCGATTACTGTCAAATCGCATCTGACAGAACTATGCTGGGCAGAAAATCGGAATCGGACACGACCGTTTCCGATTTGATTTCGACTGGCATTTTTATGTCAAAGCGAGGTTTTTTAAATTTTCGGTTGGTTTTCATCGGGGAGTGTTATAAATATTGTGACCGTATGGATTTCGAAGATGATTTTAAACATGGAATATATCAAATGAGAGCAAACAACCGTTCTGCCGAACTTGCGTTATTACACGAGCCGGTGGTAGTTTTGTGTCAAACAAGGACAATTGACAGAAAATCCAAAAATCATATGACAGTAAATTCCATCGTGTAATAAGGGTTTAACCGTCAAGTGGGATCAAATCCTTTATAATCGGTCAGGAGATCTAGTTTTCGAATCGGCCAAATCCCGATTCTGCCAACACTGGTTCTGTCTAGTGGTGGGATAATCGAATCGAGCTGGAAGAAACGAACGTGAAACAAAAATGTCTTCAAGTTGAAGACCGAAAACGGAATCCCCTCCCAGTGGAGTTTTTAATGGTAAGTGGAGTTTTCCATGGCACGATGCTGGCAATCCCCTA
>KE525266.1:58765-105877 GCA_000441895.2 Anopheles sinensis | reverse complement strand
ATAGTCAAGATTAAGTTTCAAACTTTCAATTCAATTGCAGAGTTATTATAGTTCGTAAAGTTCGCGCTATTAACCAAACCTATCCTTTTGATCCGCCTTGGTCAGAACCTGTCCGTGTTGCAGCGCCATCTGAAAGTATGGGCCCTGCATGGGGTGGAATGGGGAAATTCCTCTGAGACATCGCTTCGTCGCGGTGTTTTGTTCGCGATGTTGTGCTACCGCTTGCAAGTTAGGGCTTGCGGGGAGGAGTACTGGGGTAGCTATTTCATCGCACACATGGTTTGTATGGAAATTGTAGCGTTACCTTCCCGCGCCTAAAGCGTTACTGTTTGTCATCGGTGGAATTCTGGATGGTGCGAGAAGGGGCTGATTTCTACAGTAAATGCGGCACCAAGTGAACAAACGGTTTGTAAAGTGCTTTGTGAATATTTCAAAATAAAAAACTTACTTTAATTGAAAAATTACGGCTCGAGAATATTTCTTTAGGCTTGATGACAATATATTGAAAACATCGCGTCGATGAAAACGCCGCGCATTGCATACAAAACATCGCGGGTCTGCGTCCCAGCTACGTTACCTTTTCTGAACTGAGGTTCCATTAGAAATCGAATCTATGTGAGATTTTCACTCGAAAGTTGTACTAAAAGGCCCATTTTTGTTACCCGGGCATGCACACATTGAGGCCTTGTGAGCAGGAGAGAAACATACGGAAAAGGGAAATTGAGAATCGAAAAGGAAAAAGAGAGCACCAGAAGAAAACGCAAAAAGAGTAAGAAATACTCGCTCATCATTTAGTGATGGCGGCTTAAAGTGAATACTTGTTGTAAAATCTTTTGCTAAACGGATTGTACGCCCTCGGGAAACGAATCAAACTTTGCATTCGTTTCTGTTTTTTTATTTCGTTTTATTTGCTTCGGCTCGAAAGGTGCAGTTCATGGTGAAAACATTATGCATGAATTTGCCACCAAGAGGAACCGTATGAGGCAGAACAGCTCAGCTGAAAAGCAGCAAAGTAGCCTTTAAGGAAGATTTCCTATGAAAGCAAAAAGTGCTCGTCGATAAATGTACGTTAATTTGTAAACTATCGATAATTTCAACGATTCGAGTTGTAAACGTGCGAGCAAGTCCTCTGGATATTATCAAAATCCTTATTTCAAGATACAAGGGTCGTGTTCACACAAGTGCTGAATACCATTAGACTTCACCTACTCCGGGACAGCTTCATTTCTTGTGCGTGGTGTAAAATCGTCGAAAATATCGTATTGTTCCAGTTCCAGCAGCAGCATCGGTTAGGAAACGGAAAGAAAGCCCTGCTTAGAGAAGAGGTTTAGTTCCCCGGCTGACGGGGTTTTTCGGATGATCAGAGAACCAAGCCAGAAACAGAAGCAAAAAAGAACATATTACGGCATTAAATGGTAATGCATGCCAGGAAACCGCAACGTTTGTTAAGCGATGGGTAAATTTCAAATTCCTTTTTTCTTTTGCGTTTTCCACACTAAACTGCACTTTCCTCCAAACTCCGTGCCAAAGATAAAGTAGTATTCCTTTCTGTTGTGAATCAATTTGAGAGGAAACTACAGGCATTAGAATGTACTTTTTCTCGGCTGCTAGATTTCTTCTTTGCCTGCGAACTGTTTCCCTCAGTGTCATCGTTGACAGTTTCGTGCGCGAGATGACACCAAAAGGAGTCGATTCTGGTCAGCAAAATTTTTGCCACTACGACATGATTCGATGCCATAACGTTTGTTTGCTCATTTGTTTCGCGTTTAAGTAAAACTGTATATATTCGCTGTGCGATTTGATGATCCCAGTCTGGGTTGTCGTTTGGTCGCAGTGCGTAGGAAGAAGAATTGAGCCAGCATCAGCCGCATCAGACCATTGTACAAGGGCGAGAGTATTAATCTTTTTCCTGCATTTTTCTTGCAGGTACCATCAATCTCATCAGTATCAGGTAAGTTTTCTATCATGTTAAGAACTGAGACCAATGTTTCGTTCGAACTGGACTTCTAAAAAACAAAAATCACGAGCCGCCGAATCTTGCATCTGCATCGAAGTCGCTGTGAAGCAAATCTAAACCAAGCAGGATCTCAAAATATCTTGTTTGTTGGCGATAGAAATGTAGTTAGGATACAGTTGTGTGTATTACTACAAATGAATAATTTATTCCAGAATTCTAAGTATAGTTCCTCTAAACGGGACTACGAACGAGAAGCGGGTTCTCGATCTACCAACTATGGGCGGGATAGAGACAACTCACCTACCGGAGGATCGTTGAATAATGGTAAGCGGAGGATGTATCGATTATTGCTGGGTCACCATAGCCGTGCTCTGGTTGAACATTAATTTAACTAACATCGAAAACAACCATTTATTCTTCTGTCTATGCAGATTCCCCTCGGGATCGTGAGCGAGATCGCGACCGCGATCGTGAAAGGGATAGAGAACGGGATCGTGATCGATATCAATCTTCAGGGTACACCATGAGCAAGTTGCGAGACAAGGAACGGGAGCGGGACTACAAAAAAGACAAATATTCAGGTGAGTTACTTATGAGATACGATAGAACATTTGAAACATAAAATTTGCCTTCGGTCCATTGTAGATTCATTACGTTCGCCGAAGCGTAGTCGGACTGAACGAGACTCCGATCATCGAACTATTCATGACAGAAGATTAAAAGCGGTGACACTGCTGGATAAGCGTGGGGTTGCTGGTGATGATCGCGAACGCGATAGAGAACGTGAGCGAAACGAGCGGGAACGAGAACGAGAAAGGGATCGGGACCGTTTAAGAGATCGTGAACGCGACAGAAGTGGCAATGGCGGAAGCAGTGGTAGCACCGTAATAGGAGGCTCTATTGGTGGCAGCACAGTTGGGGTTGTAGGGACCAGCTCGGCCACAACTATTGCAAATGCTTTAAATAACGCCAGTGGCAGTAGTTCCACTACCTCTGGCTCAAATGCTGCTGGAAACGCCGGTATAGGCACTGTCTGTGGTGGTGCTACTAGTAGCAGCATCGATCGAGACCGGGTGAATCGAGTCGGCGACTGGAGCGAACATGTTAGTTCATCCGGGAAGAAGTACTATTACAATTGTAAGACGGAAGTTTCACAGTGGGAAAAACCACGAGAATGGATTGAAAAGGAAAGGTAGGCATAAGTGACCTTTAATTCGACTTTTAGAAAAAATTATTAACGCTATCTGTTCATTATGTTTTAGCACACGCGTGTTGACTAAAGACCAGCATCGCGATTATCGCGATAAAGAACGCGACCGTGACAGGGAACGCGACCGTGATGAACGGTACAGTTCGTCAGTCATCAATCGGTCGGGAGTCTCGTCCTATGGCAAGCATTCCAGCAGCGGCAGCAACAGTAGTGGCAAGAATAACGCTCGTGTGCGATGGCAAACCCACGAATCTGCGACATCTCACCGGAGACGATTTGATGGAGAAAATTTGGAAATGGACATAAGCCCAGGAGATTCTACACCTACGTCCGAGGCAAGTTATTCACACTCAAGCACGCCGACCACTGCCCAACAGCAGCAGGGAGCACAAGGGCATAATTGTGCGGTTGGTGTTGGTGGCAGCGGCCACATGGGGACAACAACATCGTCGACCGTTCCCATGTCCGCGAATTCGGTTCAACCGAGCACCACTGGCAATTGTGTTTCTTCGGATGGAACGAGCCACAACTTGTCGGGACATTTGCTCCAACGGGCTGTAAATCCTACAGTAAACCAAACGGGATCGTCAAACCACTCACAAGTAGTGCCGTCGAACCATCAGCAGCAATCACAACACAATGTAACGTCATCATCGAGCTCGTCCTCATCGTCATCTTCATCGTCTGGTAATAGTGTATCGTCCCCTTCACTGCATCTCGCCTTGCATGGTTCCGGCAGCACTGCCCCTATACTACCGGTAGCACATATTTCGATTACGGACGGAGCTATGCTTAACTCAAATACTCCTGGACCTCCACCGTCATCGATGACCGTACGTGTCCCTTTTTGTATTAACGTTTGCATATGATCTGCATACTAAACATGAAATTTATATGATTAAATTTTAGAGCTCGCAACAATTGCATCTGCCAGCGCACCTGCAATCGCAACAACAAATATCTACGCTTGTACAACGGTCACCACAACAGCAGACGCCACAGTTATGTCAACCCCCCAATGTTCATGGGTCTTTGAGTAGCACCGGTACCGGAATGAATGTTGCTACTTCGTTGGCAGGATTACCCAAAATTCTTTCGCAAATAACCGGCAACAAATCGATAGAACACAATGACCTCAATCCTCAAAAAGCGCTTCAAACAATTAATAATGCGCTCATGATGCAACAGCAATCTCGTTCGCAAAATTCCGGCACAGCGCACGAGTTGGGAGGAAATAGTTCATCGATGGCTAGTTTAAGGTATATGCTGGATCTATTTGATTTATCTCAAGCAATATCGCACGTTCTAATCCCTTTTTTGTTTCGTTTTAGGGAGCATGCTCTTAACTCACCACTGTACAACGTCTCTAACTTGTCTCACCCGATAATGTCATCATCACTTTCCAGTGGATCTGGAAATCATGCGAATCACAACACACACAACCACACCACAAACAGTCTAGGAATATCTCAGACAAATATGCTACACGGCGGAGGACTGGGAGGGTGTGTTAGCAATGTGGGTAGCAACAATGCAATTCTTACGGGAGATGGACCTCCGACTCCAACCCAGGAACTTGATCTACCGCTTGTTGATCATAGGAAATGTAGGTTGACTCCATCCATTTCCATTGCGAAAGAGAATGGAAGTGATGGAATAGCTTGCTTTATGTGAATCTTTGAAATTTACCATTAAACTTGTGCTTATTTTTACAGTAGATGGACTAGGCAGTGTCGCTGTTACGACGACTGCAACCAGCGCTGTAAGCAGCCTGCAAAGTGTCATGGCATCGTCACAGTGTGGCCGATCTCAAGGACCGAATCTAACGCCTAGCTTAGCAAAGTATTTCCGAGCTGATTTAATATCCCATGTCACTGGATGGCCATCAGAAATTTTAGAAAAAACGGTTTGTTTTTGCTCTTTCACCAATTTCTGGTGCGACATCATACGTTTGGTTGTCTCCTAATTGTTTTTTTTCTGTTTCGTAGGTTCAAAAACTGTCGGAGGAGGCCCACATTTTAGGTGATTTACAATGCAGCAAAATATCGGCCGAATTGAAATGTGCGAGGAGTTTAGTTAGAATAACGGAAATCACTGCAACATTGCAGGAACAAAAGTAAGTACCTGTACTTCTATTTTTATCTTATACAACACTATTTCTTATAGTTTAGTAGGAGTTCTTGAATTTTTCAGTTCGTGCTAAAAAATTTTGCGATAGAATACGTTCCTACTACGATTGGTTGTACTAATTTTAAATATTTTTGATTAACCGTTGATCAGTTACCATTAATTATTTTAACAAAAAATAACGATTCGTTCGTACGATGGTTGTAAAACGATCGAAACTTAGCTTTTTTCTTGAAACATTCACGAACAAATCTTGTTAGAATTATCGTAGTGTATAATTTTGTATCGTACGATAATCTCTTCTTCCTAAGTTTTCAATTTATTTGATCATATTACTGTTTGAATTTAGCGTATTTATCTACATTGAGTAACAAAACTAAACTAGTTTCAACAAACAAAGCGAATAGTAAGAAAATCGGCATTTTGACACATAACTACCAGACTACATCAAAAAGAAGTCGGGCATGCTTGGTTCCGAGTTTGAGGAAGGAATATTTCTGCCAAACGCGATTTGACACTAATCGGAAAGGCAAAGATAACACATAATGTCCAAGTCTAATATGGGTATATTATGGAAATACCGTCTCAGATTTGCGAAGATTGATACATGAGATAGGCACTGTGAGATGAACTGTGTTTTATACTGTTATAGAAGGCTTAGTTTACAATGTAGCATACTATGTGCAGTCGTTACAACTCCGTACCGGTGTCTGTGCTATTGTTCTGGTGATTCGTTCATTCGATTCTCTCATCGTATTCACAACGTTTCCCCCGAAACGAACAAGATGAAGCAATCGGTACAAAAGCTGAGCGAGTTTGCTCTAAAAACTAACCCGGTGCTTAGCAAATGTTAGTAGATAATAAGTGTAATACACAAATACACTACTATGGATAGACAATAGAAACAAATGTTATTTGCTTCGTGAGGCACAATTATTTAACAAACTGAAAAATGAGGGATTGTTTTATGGTTTTTGAAGAGAACATCAATTTGATGCACATTTAGATGCTATGCTAGTTTGTGGGCTAGAGAAATTCTCATCATTCGTACCATAGTTGGGGCACTTTTTTTAAGGCTCAGCATCCGCATCCTTAACCATGGCCACATTCGGTTCGATATGTCGACGAAACGACCGGCTCTAGAAAATTTTTCAACATTTTCGTTTTTCCCATCGCTAAATCATTGGAGGAACAATTAAACTTCTATTCTTTCCAATGTGTACTTAACATTAAACACCGGTTTGGTGAGGTCCTACTATTTCGTGGTTACTCAATCACGATGACAGAACATCAATTGCTCGAAACTTTATGAAGACCTCATTACTAAGAGTTTTCAAACTTCACGAACGGAGTGTTAAAATATAAATCATCAATGGATTTGGATTTAAACTGTTAAGGAAATCACAGCTCCGGCAATAACATTTACATAAAACTGGAAATTAGAAAATTGCTGTATTTGTATTCCAATGGAGTGTTGGCACAGTGTTGTATACATTGTTGAGACAAAAATGTACAATTTTGGCCCGAAAGGCGACGAACAATACATGTTCCGACTAAAAACACATTAGTTGAGACCATAGGAGGTGTTCAAAGACCATGAATAGAAACCGAAAGGTAGAATTCATTAAAAATCATGTGTAGGACATGCAGAGGCGAATCTATCTATTCCGGGGCCTCAAGCGGTGGGATAATCGGAACCCTCCAGACCATTTTATTGCACTAAATGTTTCTACATTAAAATCCAAAGTAAAACATCCAAAGTAGTCATGTTTGCCACATATGAACAGCATGTTTTTTTAACAGTTCTTTAATTTTTTTCTCAAAATACTTTCTGTTTTTCAGTGAAAATAAATTCTATATTTTTTCCTAATTCCGATACATAAGGTAGCATCAGATGAATCATTTACAATTTCCGATTCGATTTCAATTCAATTCCTGAATTTTCCACGAATATGATATTGTTAAAAATATAACTTTTAAGAAATCACAATTTTTACTCAGGCACTTAGGCATTATGACTACAAATCTCGTCTCGGTTAAATCTGTGTTTAATGGGATTGGTCTAATAACTTTAACTTGAAAACTGCAATTATTCATACTTTTCTCCAATCAATTTCGTTTTCTTTTAATAATTTCAAAACTATTCAATTGTTAATAAAGTGTCTATTAAAAAAAGTGCGATCTTCGATTTTTTTATGGTCGCACAAAACATTTGGAATGACTTTCTGACTATTAAATTCTTTAACCAATTTTGACGGCGATAAAGAAAATAGTTTTGCATGGGTGCATACACACTTTTGTGCGTAAATCGCAGGCACTTTTAGTCATACGAAAAAATCTAACTGAAACCAGAAAAACGAAAAATAATGATAAAGCCCCCACTCCCCCTCCCCCCCTAAGTTCGGGGCCCTCGCGGGCGCTCAGTAAGCTCATAGGTATATCCGCCTCTGAGGACATGGTCTAACTAACCAAATTAATTACTTGAGCAAGTCATACCTCGGTAAAATTTTAGATGTTATATTATAATATTCCCTGTGACTAAAATAACGATCCCAAAAATAGGCCGAGAGTGGTCGCTGTATGAGGCCTTATAAATGTAGACTAAACTCCCAAAGTCTCGGGAATCGAACCGTATACTACGTTTGTTGAGAGATGTTTAGATTTGTGATCAACTTGATCCTCTGTAGAAATGTTATGAAAAATAATGGAAAACGAGAAAAATCTCCAGGATCTTTCGGAAAAAAGACTAGTAGAAATGATGCCTTGGCACTTGTAGTCTATTAATGAAGCACGTGAAGGCCACACCAAGCATTCAATATTAGCAACATATTGTCACAATTAATAGCAAATTAGTCATTATGCACGGATACTTTTTTGTCATCGATTTTCAGTTTCTTCAAATCAAAGTGACCTACAAGTAACTTTTTCGAAATGTTAATCACAAATTATATAGAATACTAAATTATCTACGCTATACCGTTTAAATTTTTGTCATGTATTCGCTGAGATAACCAGCATTAATGTTAAAATTTTTGACTATACGGATATCTTGGCTGACTGTACTAGTCTTGATAGCCGCATTTTTAACATACCGCAGGTTTCTTGGCCAATGGGTACGTCATAGTGAAAATTTGTGCATTTGTTCTTTTTTTTACAAAATTAAAAAAAAAATTACAAACACAAGATGTTTAACCGGGGCGCCGGTAAGATAATCGGCCCATGACCCATCGGCCTCATCCGAGCCCTCCGCTGTACGAGAGGAGTGACTATCCACGTACATTAGGGAATAAAAGTCTTGTAAGCCCTTGAGAGGGCTGGCATGACCAAGAGGTCGTTCGGCCGAGAAGAAGAATATTAACAGAGTTTTTCATTTGCCCAGTAAAGAAGGATACTTTCTTAAATTTCCAATTTTTTCGTATTTGTTCAAATCATCAACTGAGTTCAATTAACGTGTATTAATTGTATTAGGAATTCCATGCCTGACGCAATCACAACTAATATTCCTTTTTATTTCATTCCAGAATAATGTATCTACGGCAGCAAATACGTAGATTAGAGGAATCCAAGTCGGAAAATTCATTCATGTCATCAGATGATCTATAGCGCTAATGTGTGATTAGTAAGCAAGATCAACAAAGTATAACAATGCAGTACAGAATAGAGCGATCCGATAGGCAACATGTATGATTGTAAGTTTATAATAAAATTTAAGAAAATGTATGAAAAAACTTTATGATCCCTAAGAAAAATAAACAGATACACACATACACATTTAGTGAAAATGAGTACAATGGGGTTAGAATAAAAATGAAAAAGCTGAATGACAGAAGATGGTTGATATCAATATGAAGTAAGTTTTGAAAATCTCAAAAAGTCCACTTGTGGCAATATTATCCTTCTAGATTCGAGAATTGTTTGGATATTATGAGAATCAGTTATGTTACCGCTTATTGTACCATAGGTAACTAGGAAACAATGCATAATTGTAGGAACTTTCAACAAAATCGAATAATAAGCCCTTCGATGCCTCCACACTGTTAGAATTGTACCACATCCTTCTAGTTATCGACAGTCGAAATCGGATCTTAAAATGTCCAAAAGGAGGACAATCATAGTTCGCAGCAGCTTATACAGAGGTGTTTTGGTTTCCAATAAGACATCTTCGATCTCATCCCTTATTTTTAAGAAACTCGCAGTAATGATGAGATTCTTTCTTTTTTTAACTGTTGAATGGTGTGCGTACAACCTTAACAGAAATGCGTATAGCATTTTTTTGTTAGTGGAGAGTCGTTTACTTTCATCCTTATTACCCAATCTTCCAATCAATATCGCGTTACGATTTGTAATGGTGAAACCGATTGAGATGAAAGTCCCAAATGATGAGCTAGAGTATCCTGCATTCACATTATTGAAGATACGAATGAACATGGTATGTATCCCTTAGCTTACCTTCAATTGTCCCTGTTGTTTCCGTATGCCAAATAAGCAATCAAGCCTAGTTTAGATCACTCATTCTAGTTCGCCCGCGATCTTGTTTAGATAGCTTGTTTGGCCGGGAATAAAGAACAATTATGAACATCCTTTTTTCTCTGTCGTTATTACAGGAACCTTATCTCGTTATTGTATTTGTCATGCTGTAGAAATTTGCAATTTACAAATGTATGAATTAATGCCATCTATTCCACAGCGTGGTGCATAGGTCATATGTGAATTAGTAGCAAAACAGAACTTGTAACGGAAAAAGCGAGATAAATGAAATAAGATAGTAGTACCATTCTTTCAGGAATTACTAATGATCTCGAGCAGGCACTAATCAACAATCTGAACTTTTTCAATTTGGTATTCTCCAAACGCATTTTGCCTCACCATTGTCGATGACGAGTGGAAATGAGTCGTCTTTTAAATGTTGGTTTTGGAAGCAAATGGAGTTTTTTGAAATATGTAGAAAAACAACTACAAGAAACTTTTTTTTAAAGTACAAGGACTAAAAGCTATTTTACTATACTTGATAATTTGATTTTTATCATATCTCGACGACTTGAACGACGCGCATTTAAAATTTTTAATGTGGTAATGAAGAACCCAACGGGTGAATTAGTGTTTCTATTGATAGGTTATGATCAAATTGAAAGAGAATAGGATAATGTTCTCATAGTGGCAGTTCATGCCGCATCAAAACAAAAATACCTTTTTTACAAACACCCTTCTGCCATAATTCTGCCAATTTAGGCTTAACTTAAATAACATAGCACTTTCTTTAACAATTACGTAACGTAATATAAATCCATAGCTTAATTTTCTGTATACATGGAAGCTGCACAGCACGGTTGTGATTACATGTTAAGTACTTTGCGCTGTGTGTACAATTGAAGATCGGCTTGCTTAAAAGCTAATTGCGAATCCTAATCATAAGCCGTAGCGAATATTTTTGATACGGTGAAAAAGTGTTGAATATTTGGAAGTACAGGAATGACACGCGTGTAACGGCGTGTTATATTATACAAGCAAATTCAGTAGTCGGTGCTGGTAAGTGACCATGGAAACGTATTCCGATGCTTCCATCGGCAGGCAAACATATCTGGCATTGGCAAACATATTTGTAACCAGCACTCCACGACACTCTCATAAGGGTGTATGTAGCTTTCAACAAGGATATCTTGGAGACGATCATTTCCTCAAAAACCGACTTTGTCCACTTTTTTCATCAGGCCAACCACATTTGTTTTAGCGAATCTTTAATCATGGATCCGGCGCACCATATTCATACGTCACAAAATATTGTTCATTAAACACCGTTCTTTTCACCGATCTGTCAAATGGCGCTTTTATTTCGTTAAACGTGTTACATAATTTTCTTCCATTTTCGTTTGGTTCCACTAGACCCGGACTCACTATTTCATTTCTCAGCTAGCATCAGCACATCGATGTTGGCGTAATGTATTCTGGAAATGAAATGTATTTGACATTATATAACATCGCAAAATTTGGCACGAGAATTACTTACCATGATGCTGCGAGATAGTAAGGAATCGTTTAATGATACTTGTAGTTTCGGTGGTGCTTCAACTTGCCGTAGTTAATAGTGTAGAAGAACACCATTCCTCCGACGATAACTTGGAAGAAGGGCGCAATGCCAGTGCGCTTTGGCTGCATGTACTTATGCTGCCATCTCCAAAAGGCACGGCTAAAAACTCCGGCTAGGGCTCGGGGGTTCTTATCGCGACGTCCAAACCATGAGCCTAGCTCTGCCAATTTCACTTGACCGAACGGGGTGTCGGGCTTGCCGTAGAAACGGGCCGGATCATAGGGTCCGTGGACCTTCGGATTGTATTCCGCTGGATAATCCCCGATAGCCATGATGTTAAAAACTGATCACTATTCCTTGGGCAACTGCTGCTCAGGACGGCAAAATCTGACATCGCTTCGAGCAGGCTTCAAGAAGGGCTTTTGACAGGTTAGTTCCCCAGTCTGAATCCGTTTATAATGTATCATTTATGAGTTACGAATACGTTAAATCTAGATATATCACCTCTCATCGTGCACTGCGGGGTTTTGCAGCTTAGTTCAGGGTCTTGACAAAAAGAAACAGGGTAATATCCCTAGATTAAGCATCTTTTTGGTAAGAAGCTATTAAAGACAACTTTCAAATATGGACGGGGGTGGTTTTTGAAACTAGTTTAAAATGAAACAACGGAGCGCTATCAATCCATATCCTGTGCGTCCCAAGCAACATCGGAGTTTTGGGTAGCCGGATTGAATCAGGAATCAAATAACTCACACCTTGAGTTCCGCCGAAAAAATATAAACTGTTTTAAAACTCCCATTTTTACGTTAGCTGTGCAGTGTACATTTTTCAGTTCTTGTTTTCTTTGCACAAAGCGTAGTGGTGAAAGGTGACCTTATTAGCTGGTTCTCTTCCTTTAGAGGACTATATCAGTGCTTTAGGTAGACCAGTAGTTTTCGAAGGAAGGCATTGCTTAACACGTTGACTGCCATGGCCATCATTTTTGATAGCCAGCTGTCATTAGTTCTAAAAAGTTTTTGCCTCATAAATATATGAAAATTATAATAATATTATAAAATAATTCTGTGGGAAGGTTAATCTTTGCCTGGATGTCGAAAACCGACTGTCTAATAAGATGTATAAATCCCGCCGTAACTCTGCCTCTGGGATTGTGACAGCGACGTAAAAGCTTCCGTTTATAAGTCCATATAAATTGCATTGAATCATATTAGTAAAGAACAAAGCACGCTACTATAAACTAGCTCCGAACGATTTGTCAAACGACGTAAGGCGAGGCCGAGTTACGGCGGGGCCAGCCTGTAAATCGAAAAAGATTGTTCTAAAACAGTGTGCTAAAACTGCTTGGCAGTCAACGGCTCATAGCACGGACTTCGATCGAATCGAGCTGTCAATTTTCATACATATTACGTCAAAGGAACCGGACCATTTTTTTTTGTATGGAAATTGACAGCTCGATTCGAACGAATTTCTACGATCGAAGTCCGTGCTACGAGCCAACGTTAACAACGTTAACACGCTGACTGCCAAACGTTTCTAGCACACATTTTTAGAACAATCTTTTTCGATTTAATTTGTTCCTAAAACAAACACCTTGCCTTGTTTTTGAACAAATAACAAATAGACCACTGTTTCCTAAGCCTAAATTTGTACATTTACCATAACCTGCCACTACATTAGTGTAATGATATTTGAATTTCGCGACGTTGCGAACCGCCTGTCAGTCAGTAAATGGGTCATTGGCAATCAACGTGTTAAATTAGGTAGTGAAATTTCTAAAATAGTCGGTTTTATACGGCCAAGCTAAGCATTCCAAAGAATTAGTTTTTAATATTACTGTAGTACACATGTCGCATTTTCATATATTTCTGGGGCAAAAACTTTTTAGAGCAAAGGGCAGCTGGTTATCAAACATGATAGCCATGGGGAGTCGACGTGTTATATTATACATATTTGTATGTAGAGTCGTATATAATTTATATTCTTGTTGTTATATAAAGTAAGCAAACACCCTGCATGAAACTCAACCTTTCCTACTCCCAAAGGGCCTGGGGTTTTGAAGGTCTCACAACGTGATAGGTTTCAAACCCAAATCAAGAAAAATCCTTTACTTGGTCGTTACACGCTCCAATTTTTCATTCGAAATGTTGTCGGTGTTAACGCTTCCTTTAAAATTCCAGTCTGCCCTAGCACAAACTTATAATGTTGCAAACAGGGATAAGGATTATACTGTTTTTAGCCTACGAGTAGGAAATAGGGTCTTATTTTTAGAGTTTATTGTGTTGTGACGTTTATTAATTTAAAATAAAAATAAAATGTTGATTAACCACGATTCACGTACAGACACGTAGGAAAAAACCAAAAGCAAAGATTGCATTTTTATTTCTTGATTGGTACTAGTTCAAGGCCCCCTCGCCGATAGCAATTTTCAGGTGTACTTGAATAAGGGGTAAGTGTTTTTGAGTCCTGAATCCGGAAAAAATGTGCCTGCCCATTTAAAGGATCTGTAAATTGTTTTTTGACGGTAATCCGGAAAAATATATGCCTGCCCATTTACAGAATTTTGTTTAAAAAATCTGTGGATCTTTTTTGTTACTAATTAAAAGAAATATTAATGACAGTTCAATTTAAAATGCAATCCAAGTGCACATTTTCACAAAAATTCCATTTCGCGCTCGATACCCACAAACTTAAGCTGTTCCGTTGGTCCGTAGCGATAGTCAAAGAATAGCTCCTCTCCAGGTTGTATAGCACGTTTAGCAAAAATTCCAATGCGATGATCGCCGTTAACCATCATGACCTTTGCGTAGCAATTGGGATTGATCGAATGGTTTGCGAAGCGAATTTTATTTCCCTTCCGTGTAGCGTCAACAACGAAATCTGCAATACGTGGAATAAAAAAATTGATTAAAAAATACGAAAAAGGGATTTATGAGAATATTTACTAACCATTGTTCAGATTGAACAGAAAACTGCACATGTACTTGTCGTAGACCTTTCCGCGTCGATCTGCCTCATCTTGGGATATAATTTCCCCACAATACTCAGAAATGAACTCATTTTTCTGTGCACTTTCTTTAAGGAAAATACCCCAGCCCGCAACATCCGATGGGGCCATTAAAAGATGTTTATCTGTAATTTATATAATTTACAATTAGTAACAATGTGTTTCTTCTGGTTCTTGTTTCAGGAATACTTTTTCGAAACGTACGCAAAGCACGCTGAACGCTAACATTTTTGCATGTAATCTTGTTTATCTCGTAATGATCTGCCCCGCAAGTCTGGCATAAATCTGGATCGCATTCACGCACTGCCAAGTAACAGGGGCATTGTTTAGTATTGCATTGAGCCTTACACCGGCAGCCTGGGAATCGGTTTTGACACTCGCTGCTGCAGTTGCAAAACTTTTCGCAGAAGTTTTGCGCGCCATAGCACGGACAGTTTGAATCGCACTGGCCGGGATGGTCGCAAGGCGAATAGTTGAACACGTGGTTCGAACTTGACTCCTTGCGCAACTGTATCTTGCGGCAATGCACCGACCATAGACGATGCTTTTTCTTCTTCTTCCGGGGTGGTGTATTGTCTTTGTTGAGCTCAATCGGCATGAAATCGGCTGCTTCCTGCTGGGCAAACTCGTAGACCTGTTGACAAGTTTTTACCAGCATGGCTTCTGCGATGGCGCAAAAATTGTTGAGATACGTTTTCTGCAGCGTGCGGAAGAAAGATTTATCGGAACCGTTCCACCCGTTGTCCTTGGGATCGAATAGTTCCAGCAAACTCGCTCCATTCTTCATCGCTTTGTTGAACGGGGCATCTTTGCTATAGCGACTGCTATCGTTGCTGTCTTCCGAGCTGGCTTCATTTCCAGAGTCCATCGTTGCAACCGATTTGTTGCTACTGTCCGCAGCCATCTTTTCCTTCATTCCATCCTTAATAAAAGAAAATAAAGTCGCTTATTATACTGCTGGTACAATGCCTTATGACCTTTCTCTTTTTTTCCACGGTGAAGCTGATGCCAACTGCAAAACTTCAAAACGGCATTTCATTTCGGTTAATGTACTCACTAGATAATCATACAAGTCTGCTCAAATTGTCTTGCTTTTCTTCTTCAAATGTTCATAATATATTATCTTGCTTTCAAAGTTGATATGTACAATTCATATGCATTGTCAATAGAATGTAAATGAATTTAATTTATTAAACCGGGAAGAATTGACGAACAGTTGTGCGATAAAATTCAGTGGATAGACTCAGAGAGACACAGAAAATACAAATGAGAAGCCATAATAACCCTTCGTATTGAGCATATTTTTAAGGAGTGCTGTGTTAATATGTGCTTACCAGGAGTAGATAACATGTTTCACTGCAAGGTTTGCTAGGAATTTTCAGTTCTGGCCATCGTCGTCTTTGCAAGTTAGGTCCCGGGTGACATGCTTGAAGACCTACAAATATAATTGAAATTTTAAGATAGGGAACCTATCATGTGAACTACAGGAATACTAAAACGAAGCATCAAAAATCAACAAATCGAATCAAAGTGCGACATATTTATAATCAATATTAATAAATAAACTAGAATAAACTAGCTTAACACTCTATGCAAAGAAGTGTTTCTTACTATGCAAAGAAGTACACATAATAACATTACAAAGCATCGCGTTGGAATATAACTTTTCTGTAACTTATATTTACCTATGAAACCTTTATACATACTTTTTGTTAGTGATCTTGTACTCTTTCCTTAACTCTACGCTGTGGACAAATGATTATCTTGATTAAGTACGGATACTTTTAAAAGAAAAATATAAATCATTTACAGTCGACTCTCGATAATTCGAAGTTGGAGGGACCCAGAAAAAAGTTCGATTTATCGAGAGTTCGAATTATCAAGAGTGGTAGGAAATAAAATTGATAAAACACGTCTTATGCACATTGTTCTATATTTTAGGCAAATATGTACACAAATAAATTGTTATTTATGTAAAAAGTGACAAACATTTCGATTATAATTTTTTTAAAACAAAATAATCTGTAATTTTTTTTTTATTTCAAAGCACTGAGGTCGATTGAATCGATTGAAAAACAACGTCATTGCTGACACCTGACCTCCAGAAGTCTCGTATCTTTTTTAGTTAACTTTCCGCTTCTTTTACTTTTATCGGGGCAGGATGTGACACGTTCTATCACGTTTCAACTTGCTCAGCACTTCGAATTGTTGCGAGTTTAGTGGGTAGAAATTCGAATTACCGCGTGAATAAAGCAACCCAGCTTGAAATTTTACTTCGAATTATCGAGTGTACCAAATCGTATTGGTTTTATTCGAAATAGAGAGAGTTTTTCAAGGGGCTACTGATTTACTTCGAATTATCGAGAGTTTCGAATTATCGAAAGTTTGAATTAGCGAGAGTCGACTGTATTAGTAATTCGATAGATTATAATAAAATTCGATATTATTAATTCGATAAAAGACCCCTAATTAAAATTATTCAAAATAGCAATCTCTTACAACTGTTACTCGATCTTAACGTAAAAGGGCCTTAATGTAGTTTGAGTGTTAATGCAAATAAAACTTTGCTGCTAACTGCTTTGCGATATGTAAGAAAATCATAAGATGTTAGGTAAAAGAAATGCTATACATTGTAGCCTAGTCTTTTACGTTTGATTCGATTATATTGCACTCTTGATGTAAAAGTTTAATGGGTTTAACAACGTTATGCAGATATGAATAAAAAAAGATGGAAATGGTATGATGCATAGGGTAAAACATTCAGCACAGTTGACATGAAGTATTGAATTGACTTATTTTATAGCAACCAACGTGCGAGAGCAATTTAGTTTTACTTTATTGATAAAGCTTGTTGAAAAGGAACTGTTTTTTCGTTGGATGGTAAAAAGATATGGAGCAATTGAGATATAAGTTTCCTCATTTAAATTCAGATGCAAAGAATTATGCCATAGGAAAAAATGTCTGACTACCAAGTAGCATGGGGTATTTTTCTGGGCCACACAAAGGCCCGACTATGAATTAGTCGGGGTTTATATTACTTCATGTCAACCACACTTAATCATCGGTAAATCGGTTTCATTAATTATTCAGAATTGTACTGCCGATCCGGCGATCTTACCGGCGCCGAAAATGTGTATAAAATCTGGGAACAGAAATTAAATAATCAACTTTTTGTGCGTTCACACCAATTATTCCTAATTCAATGATGACACGGAACGATTGTGGTACCAGATTGAAGAATCAGAATTAAGAATTAAGAAAACAAGCTTCAATTATCTTGGCGCACTTTTTTTAACAAGATACATAAAAGAAAGTGAATGGACACGAGATATGAATGACGCGCGAAAAATGTTGTGTCGTTCGTTTTTGAGAGAATGAGAACATTAGTACATGTTTTTGTGTTGGTTCCACCATCCATTAAGCAAGCACAACTTACGATTTTGAGGCTGGCCAACAGAAGATGGCAGTCCTGCGGTAGACCACAAAGAAGAAGCAGTAGGTGGCTTTATGACAGTTGATCGATAGATACAATTTAGGATGAGCGTAATTGCGTGTCCCTAGTGATCATGCATATGACACACACACAATATTTCTAACATGTTAAGAGTAACTTCCTATACGGAGAAGCACAAAAGTAAGATGAAGAGCTCCTTTCAAAGCTTTGATTCTTTGCATAGCAACCACAATTTTACCAAGAAATGACGAACCAAGTGAAAGACCAAGATATTCGGGGTCTTTAATGATAGTAAAATTAAACTCTTTTCCCAATCGACAGAAACTAATACCAATGGGGACACTATAGGCGTACCTGGTTCTGCATTTAGAAAAAAATATAAACAATAGTAACACACGATACTCACGATGTAAAAAGCAGTCGTATTTAAAGCAACGCCGGCAGAACAATGTATGATATGAGTGAAGCGTTTGCTCTCGCGAAACCGACTCCGCGCGCTGCCCGTCGATATTCGGTGTGCATTCCGGGGGTCTTTCGGGGTCCACTCGTTCAGTGAGTTCAATATATTTGTCTCGGAGCTCTTCAGCTGAGCCCTGCTCTGGAAACTGAGAACTTATTGCCTGAAATATGATCGGCGCCGGAAACGCCTTCGCACTTGGCAGATCATTTCCGCCATCTGTGGAATGCTCAATTTGTCTACCATCATCTCTCTCTGTGCCATCGCCGTTCGTTTCTGATTCGTTATTTTTTTCAGTTTTCTTCAGTTTACTTTTCCTTAGGGATTCGTCGGCTTTTGAGGTATCGATAGTTTCACCAGAAGATGACGCTCGCGAATGCAGTTTTTTACCGTCCGGTTCATCCGCAGCATCTTTGGCCGTTACCACCATTAATGCATGTACGAGCTCTACAAACATGGCATCGTCTATGAAACTTCCTTCCTTGTCCCCATGCACTTTGCCATCATAATTCTTTATAAGCTCTTCGATGAACGATCCGTCTTGGTCCAGTACTTCATCGCCCATGTAGGGTATGTTGTGCAGAACAGTTTCATCTTCCACCATGAAATTCTGCTGCGTCGGTGCCCAGGTATACATCGTGGGTATCGGAGTGACAGCGTTAACGACACGGATTGGTACAGATTGATGGTTCCCATCTTGATCAACAGTTTCAGCTTTCTTCATACATCCGACGTGCGGCAATTGCTCAACGTCGCACTGCGTCCAGGTGGCATTCGTGGACAACCAAGTATCATTTTCCTTAACCAATTGATCCAACAGTTTTTGCCTGTAAAAGGTACATCAAGATGTTATCACAAGAGGAAACGAGAAGTATCTACGGGAAGAAATGGTACCGGTTCCGATTCCATGCCGATCGTACGTCGTCCACTTTCTTATGCCTCTTGCTTTGACGAATTTTCATGTACTCTGTTTTGACGCGTTTCTTCCATTCCAACGATACTTTATACTTCGACATGGTCAGTGTTTGCACTCACTTTATAGCCGGAAACACTTTATCGACAGTACCAAATTCACAATATTATGAGATTACAAGTACGAAAATGACAAAGATAGGAAATTATCGACGCCAAGAGGGGTAGAACGAATGTATCAAAATCTTTTCATTGCTAGTACGTCAAAGGTGGGCGCGAAATTCTGCTGTGTCTGCCATTTAAGTAGTGTTGGTAGTATCGGGATTCGGAAGACTCGAAGATTCGATCCCTAAAGCGATTCTAAAGGTTCGAATCCCATTTGACGGATTCTAAAGATTTGATTCGTTCCCACTTGACAAAGCTTGCATGCGAACTCCTAATTTTGTCTCACCCCCGTTTTGCCCATACAAAAATGGGAGAAGTTGGGAAAAGTCAGGAGTTTCAGCCGACTTCTCCCATTTTCTCTTAACTTCTCCCATACAAGGGCAAAATCGAGGTGAGACAAAATTAGGAGTTTCCAACTGTCAAATTGTCAGGCGGGTTTGGGATAGAATTGATTGGACATAGATTGAGTTTTTCATTCGTTTTTACTTAGCTTCTAGAAAAATTCGTGAACCTATTTTAAACAAAGAAATACAGGCTGGCCCCGCCGTTACTCGGCCTCGCCTAACGTCGTTTGACATATCGTTCGAAGCTGGTTTATAGTAGCGTGCCGTGTTCTTTACTCATACGATTCAATGCAATTTGTATGACAGAAGATTCGAACATGGACTTATAAACGGAAGCATTGAGTAGGTATTATAAACGTAGGAAACATGTTTCATGCATGGACATTTTTGGGCCCTGGCCTCGCTCTAACGGCGCTGTCACAGTCCCATTAGGTGCCGTAAAACGGGGCCAGCCTGTACAGTAGAACACCGATTTACGGAGGAGTTCTACGATTAGGGCGCGTCCAGACGGCGCGTAGCGTAGCGATTTTTACACTAAATGACACTACGCTCGTGTGTCATTCGGTATTAAAATCGCTACGCTACGCGCCGTCTGGACGCGCAGTTATGTTTATCTCACGGAGTGACAATGACTCAGACCATAACCTGGATTACATGTTTGAATGAACTATTCTTTCGTTTGTTTACGTTTTGACTAGATTTTTCTCCTTAATTGGCTCAGCATCCCCTAGTGGAACTGGGCCGCTCTCCATAGAGAGTTATTGTGACCGAAAGACGGTAAATTATAGACCGGTGGTGCAAGAATCGGGATTCGATCCCACATGGGAAACCCCCCAAACCTTTGACAAGATTACACATGCGTTTATAGGGTATGAAACCCCAAATTATTTTGGGCAGACTGGGCTGGAAAGTAACACGATTAAACTAGAGATTTAGTTTCGTTTACCGTCTCCTTGAGAAAAAAGAATCACTGTGATCAATCTACAATGACTGCGGAGAACATCCTTTCCATATGCTATGATATGACTCGTATGATCAACAGACTTCCTACAGCGGTGAACCTCACATCGGAAATGTGTGGCATGTTTTAACTACGCAAAAAGCGAATTATCAGTAGTGATCTGATTAAGAATTAGATTAGGATAACTGATTTCCAGCCCGCCATTGATTTGTTGATCACTACGACTGTTTGACGGATTGGATGCAAATTCGGAGATCCGAATCTCAGAATGTATTTGAATCCCTTCAGGAATTTGATTTTTTCATCACTACATTCGAGTTACGGTGTAAAGCAACGATATACATTGATGCAGGTGTATTCTTAACATTAACTCTATTTAACAATCGGAGATTTCATTTATTTACTATATCCTAAGGTGTACACATCGGAATAAAATCTCAAAAAACACCGTGTGTTCAAGACCGAGCAACCAACCCTCTCAGATGCCCTATTTTTCATTATTGGACACGATGCGTCGTGAAATAAAGAAACCTTCACAATTATTCAATTATCAATATTATTCTCTCTTAAACCATCTCTGCCTACTGCGAAAATTGTGTTTAGAATATTTTAGGTTGACATTCATTAGGTCATTAAATCGGCAAGAAGTTCTTCACAGCGGAAATTGTCGTACTCCATAGTTTCCACGGATTGAAGCTCCTCGAGCACTGCTTTCTCCATTTCTAATAGTATTTTAGGTTTTTTGTACTGAAAAAATAAAAAAAAACTATGAAATTGACCGCCAACAATTAAACAATCATTAATTGTTTCCATACCAAAATGATCAGGGTGCTATTCTGATGTTTTGCAGTAATTTCTTCCTGTTGTGGAGCGTAATTGCATCGTTGAAATTCCGGCACAACTATCTTTTTAAAATATTTCTTATTCGATGTGCGTACAGTTATACTTTTTTCATTCGGGTCGCAAGTAATGCTGTACGTACTCAATGGATATGGAAGATTCCGAACCCTCCATTCAATTGCATTCCTTGTTAACCTTTTGGATAATACGGGCTCGCTAGACGATTCTTTAACAGCAAGCTCATTCTCTTTCAACCCAACTGGTATGGGATCACCCAATTCGATCTGCCACTCTTCTTTTCTCATCAGTTCCGATTTGTTTTCCAGGCACGCCTTAAAATAACTCCAGTATCCATACTATACTCTTCGACCATCTCCCGGCCATCTAAAAAGCGATAGTGAACCTTCCGTGTGTTTCCTTGAACTGCGGAAGTTTTTTCCGCGCTCTTTATCAACGCAATCCAACTTACGTACGACATTTCGTAGCTACACTTCAACTTTTAGCTCACAAATGAGATGACTACTTATTTAATGAAAAATGCTACGTATTTCAACAAACCATGCTGCCATAGAAACAGCTGCCGGAATGGTTGAGGTTTCCATAGTGTTTAGTTTTTCACCGGTTAGAATGTTGGTAAACAATCAACAAAAGCGTCATTACTTTTGACATTCGAGCAAGATGTGTATGTTTTCCGGGAAACGTGGGAGCTATTTAAATTTATCGTTAACATGTGGTAAAATTGGTCTTTAAACTTATTAAAATGTATAAGGCAGAAAAATTGTTTTGAATTTCTCAAAAAAATCAAACAACGCATTCGATACATGATGCAACTGATGGAATATTCTCAGCTAGTAAACATCCCTTCTGGAACCACTGCTCGTTGTCATGACATCTCGTAAATTCAAACAAATGAAGCAACGCATCTTAATAGATTTTTTAAGAGTTTATTGCAAACTGCCAGCAAAGTAAAGTAACTACTGCTCTGTAATTAAAAGTCTAACATCCTAGCAGGTAATATAAAGCTTTAAAGATAGTGCATATAGTGCTACTAGTGTTACAGTTAGATTGAACGGATTACGTTTCCTTCCGTCATATAAAGTCATTTAATTAAGATCTATGTTACGCATGAAACTTGACAAAGTCCTTTTGCATTGGTTGGGCTCAGAAAACAATAGTATACGGCTATTTGCTTGTTTCTGGTATGAGCTACCAATCGAAATGTTGTATGGAGGAAAAGTGCAAAGTTTTAAACAAAACATAATATTATCACTTTATTGCATGTCATTTGTTGCGTCTAGATACGAATTGTATTGATGATACCATTCGAAAAACTAGAGCGCCTGCGCCATGCATCCCACAATCGAGACCTAGCGTCTCTTTTTATGGGTCACAACAGTGTATTCTACTTTTGTTGTGATTGTTGGAAGGACATTCTCGTCTCAGTTAAACTTCACTCTCTCGAGCTTTCGATTTTGAGAGCAATCATATTTTCAGGCATGATTTCATTGAGTACCACAGACCATCCCAAGTCTAATTTTTACCACGGTGCTAGCAGGACGAATCTTCCTTGACATACATCAGGGGCAATAAGATTTGCTGAAGATTTGCAAACCATTTGTTATAAAAGAATATTTCTAGCCTGAGTAATTTAATCGAAGAACAGTACAAGTGAACATGTGATGTGAATTGTTAAATTTGGATACTTCCTGAACTCAAGAGAAAAATACTTCAGGTGGCAGAAATAAGAAAAAAATTGAAGCAATAGCCGCGGCTGTTTTGAAGAAAAAATTTCAGTTTATTTTATCTTAAAGTAAAGTGATTGTACCCCTCACAACACTTTGCCCCAATAAAAACATATAAAAGGGGACAGGGTGTGCTTGCTCTAAATGCAAATGGGCAGATCTGTTGGTTAAAGTCAAAATTTGAGCTTTTTCAGACAAGTTGGTTATTTCTGCAAACAGTGCAATCTGTAATGTCCAAAAGTTTGTGATAGTAACAAAGAATAAGTTTTTGATAATCCGTTATATTTTCTGAATATCATGAATTCATCATCGTATGGAACCGGCATTGGTCAAGAAGAAGAAATCTTCTATTCGACATATGAACCTACCAAAGAAGGTATGGAAAACCCCTTCTTATCTAATTTGGTTTACTAACCACTTTGAAACTTAACAATTCAAATGCCTATAACGCGGTCCATAAATTACAGAAATTCTGGAATATGCTTTAAAAATTGGAATCGATCCCGACAAAGAAACAAATCTCATCTATCTCGCGAGACAAGGGTTGCTGCATCCTTTGCCGGAAAATTGGAAACCATGGTGAGTATTGAGCTCGTTCCGTTCGTTGAAAACTCTCTTTCCTATGATCTTTTTACGTTCGTTGCATGGAGAAATCAATATAGTTTGGATATTTTGGCCGTACCCACAACGGTTATGAAAGTATGCGTAGGGACCTACATGAATGTCTGCAGTCAGCTGATGAGAGTCAATGTGTTAGTGCTGGATGGAAAATCCTTTTGTACGGAAAAAACTTTTTTGACAATTTTTTGTCACAAATCGCAACTATGAACATTATTTCAAAATTTCTATCATCTTTCAAAGCTGCTAATCTTTAGAATGATTACCCTAAGCAAAAAACATAACGAAGCAACCACCCTGCAGGACTGGTAACATGATTAAACATGTTGGCCCACTAAGAAGTCGGGCTTGGACAAAAAGGTTTCGCAATGGACATGTTACTTAACAATAAGGCGAAGTGAGAGCAACCGACTGAAACATTAATTGTAATTTGCCCAAAATATGTGACACAATCAAGAACTTATCAAGAAGTTAAAAGGAAGCTGCACAACGCAATTGAAACGACCAGCTCGATTGATTTTCAATTGACTGATTTGTGTGATGTGATTTTTTTAAACTATGAATCATTAGATTAGTAATGATAACTAAGATATGCTTCTTTTAAAAGCTTTTATAGCTCCTTACAAATCTTTAAATGCATGTTTTTTAGCACATGCACATACCCTGGGCTTTTTCCCTTTGTGTACTTGCACAATAAATCCTCTCGTACAGGGGAGGGTCCGGTCTGATTTGTATTTCTAACGTACCTATTTGGGTTTTATTTCAATTTATCAAAGTTATGGAATTCATTTGGTTACCATTATGGTACCATAACCAGTTTGATTTAGTGAAGTTCCACTACAAGGAAAATTTCATTTATTTTCTTCGAGTTTATGTAATGTTTTGCTACTCTTCTTCTTTGTTGGCGTAACAACTGCCATCGCCCCTAACCCATGAGGGAGGCGACGCCCCTACCCCATGAGGGTAGGATTTATCCTTCTGTGTTTGTAGTTGGGATTTGAACCCATATCGTCGAGGGAGCGCCACAGCACTCGCAGGCCGATTTTCTAAGCGGCGTAACCGTTTGACTGTCGCGGACCACCATTTTTACTGTTACTAATGTCTACCTGGGGTGCCCATGGCGCAGCAGTAGCGCAAGGAAACACCACAGGTGTGCGATCGAATCTCGAGTCCGGCACTCCCCGGTGTTACGAACGACTGACCACCGGTCTATAATATACCGTCTTTCGGTCACAGTAACTCTCTTCGGAGAGAGGCCTTTTCCCATTTGGGGATGTTGTGCCACAAACAGATAATCATAATAATGTCTATTGAATTTACTTCATTTTAATTTTTTGCACCATCACAGAAACTAAAAAATAATGACAATCAAATAGTTTTGACCAAATTTTCAATTAAGTTGTTGATGGTTTGCACAAGCTTAATCGCGTAAGTATTGTGTCTAAGACTTTACACTTTTATTGGCGACCATAAAAAAGGCCGTTAGTTTTGTTAGAGGATAATACGAATTGTATTAACGCAAAGAATTCACAATGTTCCTTAAAAAATATTTGGGCGCATAGCAATACATGTAATAGCTAATGGCTAGTAAGATCGATTTCCTTTTTAGCAAAATCTTACGAGAAGCTTTTTTCACATGCTTACAATATGCAGGACATTGAACCATACAAATGTTGCAATGTAACTTAAACAATACGTTTTGATCTTTCCAGCTACAGCAAACAAGTCAAAGCGTACTACTACTACGACAGGATAAGGAAAAAGTCTCAATGGGAACATCCGATCGATGTACTGTACCGAGCGAAAGTAGCAGATGCGCGAAAGGCACTATCCTTAGATCGATCTGACTCTACGTCGCTGGGTGATTCTGGCTTTCGCAGTCTCAAATCCGCATATAACAAAAGCGATCCGTGCGCTGATGTTTTCCAACCGGATGCTGCAAATCTGAACCATGATACGATTATTCCACCACCTGCTCATATTTCGACAGATCCTAAAGCTGGTACGAAGGAAACAGACCAGCGACTTGTGCGGGATAAACTAGACACTGGTTTGGAACTGGGTCAAACCGAAAGAACACGTTCCGAGCAAATGACATCTGCGCAAATCGATGCGGAAGAGGAGGAGGAAAGTGATTCATATAAAAAGAATAACAGTCAAGAAGCAGTAATAACGAGCACAAAATATTCTGGAGCAAAACCGCAAAATTCCGCCATGACTCTCTCATCGAAGCTATTATTCAACGTCGGTAGTAGCGTACGAGAAGGCATGGTTGTAACACATGGACCAAACGAAACACCGGTTTTGACCGGTAGAGTGGGGTCAAATCCACACGCTCAGAGCTTCACAATAACTGGCACGGGATCGCAATTTTTAAAATCAAATAAAAAGCCAGAATTTGGAGGATTGGAAACAGGACGTAAAGTAGAGCCGGAAGTGAAAGGCATTTTGCGTGACTCGAGTCTGACGTATGTCCGCAACAAAAACACTCCAAACGAAGATTCTGGTTCGGACGAAAGAAAAAGTGTGCGGTTCGATATCGATCTAAATGCGGAGCTGAGACCGAGTAAGGAAACAGTGCGCGATGATTCGTTAATCAATTTTGAAGAAATTGACGAAGCGTACGATAACGATTCCGACGACAAACGCGACCGGGTGGAAGATGCAGATGGTTACGAAGAAGGTGACAACGAGTCGGAAGAGCTAGAGAATGTATCGGGAAATAGATATCAAACCGTATATAAACAAGCGGACGAAGGTCCTCTCGTAGATGATGCTGGGCAACTTTCGTCATCGGAAACCGAACAGGACTCAGACGTACCGGTAGTTCTGGATAAAGGCGATCGCTTGGAGACAAAGCCTGGGCAAACCGTTCCAATTGCACAATCAGTACCCGAATTGGAGAAGGGTATAGCTAGGCACGACGACGACCGTGAGGCAGAGTCTGCACGACTGCTGAAGCAAACGATCGACCGTGAACGTGCGAGGTACCGGGCGAGATTGGAGGAAGAACTAAGTGCCCTGGAAACTATCGAAGAAACTAACTTACAGAATGAATTAGCCAAAGTGCACCAACGATACGAGGAGTTGCTAGAACAGGAAAAGAAAAAACTGGAAGAGCAACATCAGCAAAATATCAATGAAATCAAAGAATTTTATCAGGTGAAGCTGAACGAAATGAAAGCTGACTACGAAGAAGAAAATGCTAAGGAATATACAGTTTACCGAGAAACTCTACAAGAGGAGTTCGATCGACGTGTGCAGGAGGTTACCGATGAACATAGGGCTACGATGGCAACGCTTCAAAAAAATCACGATGAAATTGTCGAGGAGCTGGAGCGCGACCTAAAGACAGAGGAGGAACTATTAAAAAAGGAGCACACCACCAACCTTACGGAAATGAAAATCAAGTTGAGTCATGAGCTGGAGGTAGAAAGGCAGCGTATGCGAGAGACGGGCGAAGATCGTTTGTACGAGAAAGTACGCTGCGAAAAGCGCTTGCTAGAGGACAAGTACAAATGTCTGAAGGAAAAGTACACCCGTCTGAAAACGGATGTACGCATCTCTCTGGAGCGACGTAAGAAACGTCGGGAGCAACAGCAACACAGTTTGCTCAGCAATAGCTATGAAACAGATGATCGGACGAACTCCAAACCTTTACCGCCCTATCCGTACGACATTGGGAAAGGTATTTCAGGCCCGTCATCAGGCCACACTGTGCTGACGTCAGAGAAATCGTCCATCAGCACGCCGCCTCCATCGGCCGCGTCCAAGCGCTTCCCGGTCAAAGGCAGTTACCTGCTGGAGGGTAAAAATAAACTTCTTCACTACAACGGTATCGGCGGACCCTCGGACCCGCGAAAACCACTGATGACGAACCAGAACAACAACAACAATATAAACAACAACAATAATAACCCCCGTATGCTGCAAACCGATGATACGAGCCAAAGCGAGACGACATACTCGAAGAACTATTTCCAAATAAGAAACATATTCGCTAGCGTCCAGCAGTGTGAAGGCAACGTCAGCTCGGACTCGGAGTTTGATAAACATCAACGAGAGAAAGGTGTACCAAACATGGCGGGAGGCAATCCTCATGCCAGCGTGGAAGCGGCAGCGCGTCCGAAGCGCAAAATCTTTACCAAAACGAAGTCCGCCTCCACGTCGAAGCTGAACGCTACCAAACACGAACGGGAAGCAGGAAGCGGTCGACCATGTACTCCGGTGGAAAACCTTCGCATTCAGCTCAAGAAGCTGGAGGAGTTAGAGGATCAAATTCCAGATTGTAACCTCGACGCTCCATATCATCTGCGGTATCCATTCGTCCATGATCACGTGGAAAATAACGGAACCGGAAATGTGGATGGTGGCGGAGTTGGAGGCGCCGCCGGAACGTGCGGTGCGATAGGATCAAGCAACGGCAGTAGCGAATTGGAATTTTTCAAACATCGCGTTCTACTCGAGCGGGATTCTGTAATGCGCGCCAAAGAGTCCCTACGAGCGCAGAAACACCTATTCAAAACGAAACAACACGACATTTCTATCAAGCATGCCATGAAGAACAAGCACACCATGGATCAGATATTTAACGTAAGTAATATTGTTACCATAGATCTTCTTCTACTTCGAGTTCGCTTCTTAACCGTAACACGTTTGAATGTGAAATGTATAAAATCTATGTTAAATCGTTCGCTACTTACTGTAGACTCTTCAAGTAAAAAAATCTGCCTGAAAAAAACATTTTTTAAAGTTTTAACTATGTAAAACGGCCCGGTTACAGGGCCACGCAACTCATGGAACGTTCTCATGCATTGAGATTTACCAAGCAAATTTTTACACGTTTACTGTATCTGCAGGACCCAGGCCAGAACAGGAGCATAACCAAATTTAGAAGTGGTATTGGTTTTGAGCATTGTTGATAGTTTCTCCAATGACATTCTGCATAAGGAGCGGTTTGCAATCAAGTAAAAATTATTTAAGTCTGTTTATTGCAGCAAGAACAACTGGTTTCAAGTGTAACGTAAGAACTTTAATATTATAGCTTAGATGGAAAGATTTACATGTCATGTAAATCATTGCTGTGAACTTAAACCGGCAAACATGAATACTTGAAAATGATAATTTAAAATATTTTTGCTATTGATAGATCTCTTGAGCAGATGGCACTTTAAGTTGCAATTCACATATCTAAAACTTCGCTCTGCATACCAGTTCCATTTGTTTGTTGCATATTTTAATCTTTATGCTGGCAAGACCTGCTGTGAGAATGTTAGCGAACTCATTCGAATCTTAACCTGGTCCAATTGCACGATCATTCTTTTCTATCATGAAAAGTGATCATTGTTTCATTGCCATCCGCCAGCTGAATGAACGACATTTAATAATGAAATCCTCATCGTGACCTGTAGTCCATGAAGAAATGGTTCAAACATATTTCCTACACCCCAAACACAAAATGGATTCAATTAGTTTTTGGTACGTAACGTTCCCGACATTTATATTCTACACACACGATACGGTAAGCGTTTGTGCCACCATTTGGCAAAATGGCTATTTTGAATATCCGGTAATAAACATCTGATAAAAAACGCCATATTGCAATCTGTTTTGGTGCCTAAAAGGATATTCTACTCCTTGTGCCTTGCACATTACTCAATACGGAATACGGAATTAGAAAAAATTTCTGCAGGGACGAAACTTCGTTCATTGAGAGCTGATTAGAATGGTATACAAAAGTACCCAGTTTCCGGAAGGTTGAATGATCTCCAGTGAATGTTTATGGTGATGCGCGTAAAATAGGATTTTTGTGTCACACATTCGAAATTGGAGTTTAAACGGAATAAAAATAAATCGTCACTCAAGTCTTTTTCTCATCATTTGTATTTTGGACAGACTGTTTTGAACACCCAATGACAAACATTCAACAGTACCTTTGCCAGTTAAACTTTGCCAGCTTGTTTTCACTCAGCAAAAGTCATTCTTCACCAATTGCGTTGTCCGACTCAATTCGGAAATGTTTGAAAACTGTATTAGCAAAATAACCTGCGTGGACGTCCGATTACATATTGTAAGAAAACCAAATTTGTATTATATACAACAATCGCGAAACATTTTATATTTCCTAGTGATTTATTACATCCCGTTGGCTTAAAAAAGTACCTTTTAAAATCATAAATAGAGACACTATCCAGAACTGATTCAGAACAAAAGTATAGCTCAATATAGAACATACATTGATTTTGCGCTTTTTTATAGCCTCCACCAACGATGATGTCTGCTTATTTCTTTTGCACGACAAAATCCATTTTTTGGACTCAGCGTTAGTGAAAGTTTCAATA
Organism: Anopheles sinensis; assembly: GCA_000441895.2. Lineage (NCBI taxonomy): Eukaryota > Metazoa > Arthropoda > Insecta > Diptera > Culicidae > Anopheles > Anopheles sinensis. The sequence goes on along the minus strand of KE525266.1, from coordinate 75,720 downwards.
TTGGCTCAATTGCAACGCGGTACTGACATCTTCTTTTAAAAAAATCCTTTTAAAAAATTGTTAATGAGGTTGCAAAATCACCGGCCCAACGGATGTCAACTCAAATGATAAGTCCAAAATAAAAGACAGATATTGAGTAGATGGTACCTAATTTTACTAATCAACTACAGCAAGCAAACCATTTTCATTTGATTAATACTATTTTGTTTCGTTCGTTTTCTGCAAATGCTGGCCAGACCTACTTTGGAATGCAAGATTCACAGGATGCAAATAGAGCGGAGGACCGTTTAGATAGAAAGAAGAAATTATCCATTGCAGTCAATTCAGAAGAACGCGTCTTGCGCTCTTTGGCGATCGCAAATTGTTCTTCAAATGAAATACGATTCGAAAAATTTCGTTACCACGTAGAAATACTTTTGAGCCAACTGGGCACTGATAATGTATTGGTTATTGTGCGTAGGAGATCGCTGTGCTGTAGCACCGTCACGCGCAGCTTCCGGTAAGCAATATGCCCGGTCCAACAATACGGAAAGCATTTGGTGCTACGCAAATTCTAAACCACGAAATCGTTCAATCACTTGTTTTTGTAGAAAAACAAATGGCCACACTCTTTGCTTTATACTTCAATGGCAAATTTTATGGTGGCGGTGTTTTTAATTTATAGCCTTCTTATTTTCTAATTCCCGTTAGTATAAAATAGTTACCTTTCTTAGTCAGTTTCTAATTATTTGAGCCTACAAATGCCTACACCAGCCATTTTTTTCTCGGTTAACACTTCTGGTGATATTCAGTACAGAAGTATAACCCAACTTAAAAATGGCATTGAGTTTGCTATGTCGATAGTTTCTGCAATGACATAAGGAACGGACACCGGAGTGCAAACATCATCTTTCGAAATGTTGAAAGTTTTTAATAGTTTCAATGTTGGCTTCTTTTGAGTAGATGTTGGTAGATCTTTTGAGTAGATGGTACTTTACTTTACCATTCAACTTCAGCAAGCACATGATTTTCATTTGTTTAGTGCGATTGTGAGTCCTTAGCTACCGTAATGCAAGCTTCCATAGCGAACTAGCATTATAATGCCCACTTCCAACAATTTCATTCCATTGCTCTCCATTTTGAATGTATTTTTATTGTAAATTTGTTTCTGAATTGGTTATTCTCGCCACGCAGCTACACCACCTTTCCTGAGATTAAATGGAATGTATGAAAAATTAGTCCTTAGGCATCTATTGGACCCTTATCAAGAATACTCTGGGAACCTCTCACAACAATCGATGTGGCTTGGAATGCTAGCGACCCAACAGAATGCATATAGGAGAGTGGAAACGATTTGAGAAAAGGAAAAAAAAGTTCATTGCGGTGCGTAGATGGGTGCTATTTATTTGCTAATTCAATTATTTGAAAATGTGAAGCAAAAGACATTTTGTTGCCAAAATAATAACGGTACCCTCCTCTTAGTGCGTTTTGTATATAGAAGATTTACAACAACAACGATAATCTGTTCAATATTTACAGGAAGAAAAAGAGCTAACAGAAATGGAAGTATCACTGCACCGAACCCGTGCTATACTTGGTGAGAAAGTAATCAGGTTGCGTCACCTCGAGCGCTCCTTGCAAAAGCTTTCAGAAAAAGAACGCCCTAAGATGCGATCGGACGGTATCGACCGGGTGCTCCAACCCAAGGAAACGCTAAGCGATTTATCATCCTATTCGAGCTCCGGCTTCAGCAGCAACGAGCTACCAGTCGCAGAGCATAATTATGGCCAATTGCGCACAACAGTACCACCGAGCAATGACGATCCCTTTAAATATCTGGAACATTTGCATGCAGAGATTCAGGAAATTTGGAGCCTTCTCAGTAAGTATAAACACAACACATTTTGCAACATAAGTTCGCGAAGGCAAATAATTCGTATATCATCTGTTTTTCCATCAAACAATTCGAACGCTTCCTGTTATTCTACATAATAGGAGCGGAATTTGGGACACGTTAAGCAATTCGTTCTGTAACTCACTAAAATATGTTTGCTTAACGCTGGCTTTATTTTTAGTACAATTTCATACTATTTTTTTCACTTGTCGTTCAGTTCGGAAACATAAACGCAAAAACAACTGTTCTATAATTGTTTTAAAAATGGTACAAAATCATGCACTTTTTTGTGCTTCGGGGCAAGTGTGTCACCCGTATGGGACAAGACGGCAACAAAAAAATTGAAATCTTAGCATATGTGGCGCTTGTATATGCCAAATAGAGCATTTTAATACATTTTATAGTCTCATAACGACCCAAACTTAACTCTAAACTGGCGACTGGAGTTGTCTCCTTTAGTTTCAGTTATGTGGCGAGCGTTTTTACGGTTTTCCTTTCTGTCCGCTGGAAAACTTCTTTGGGACGAAATCCCCTTGTATTTATGCACCATCCTGCTTCACTGTGAACTCAACAACACATTTTTAGTTTTTGGCGGCTTCACTCTGAAGAAAAATAGCGGATACAGGGGTGGCACTCTTGCCCCAAACAGTGATGGCACTCTGTTAATAGAGTAACACTGGTAATAGAGTAACAAAACCGATAATAGTTACAACAATCAAATTATTTGATTTGCTCAAATTATTTAAAAAAGGTGATCCACTTGCAAAAATAAAAATCATTGCATTTGTTTGCAGTTTCGTTAAAGTGAAGTTAAGAAAAATTCGTAATAATGTTCTCTTGGAACTCTTTCAACATAAGAATTTCAGCTAAAAAAAGCGATAAAACAATAGCTCCATGGGTTTTCAATCAAATTTTCTGTTACTTCTTGTCCAGACCCCGGCACAGGCTCAGTTGCAGTAAGCTTTGACGAAATGGATTTCCTTAACAACACCAATACGATTACGGGTAATCGAATCTGCGATATGGTTCTCCCGCCAACACCTGCTACACCAATTACCACTAAATTGTCATCGGTGGCCCAACCGATTGGCGTCCATATGCAAAACCAACGTCATCGTTACACAGTAAATTTGCTGGAAAAGACACGTGATCTGAAAAACTGGCTTCGGAATGCCAAAAGTGAGCATGAAATGTTAAAGAAAAATACATTTGGCTAAACGCCCCTGGCTCTATAGTTACACTCTATAGATAAAGCCAGTAGATTTTCACGACTAGCAGAGTATTTAGGAAAAGTGGCCAGACACTATAATATGTGTTTTCCACAGAGTGATAATTTTTAATGATGTTTGACTTAAAGAGACAAAATTATCATAGCGTGATAATTTATAACAATTAAATGTGGAATAAACATAAATTAACACACACTATACAATTTGTTTAAAAAGAGCGTAGCCGGTGGTAATCGATTTAGTTTTCAAATGATAAAGCTTAAATGTAATCACCACGTTGCATTTCTTTTTAAACTTAAATCGCGTTCTTCGTTCGAAGTTTCCTTCCAAATAATTGTCCGACAGTATGTAAATCCGCTAGTGCTGTGCAGTCTCGTTTCCAACATTTAAAGGGAAATGCAATAAGCGAAGATTATTGTGCAACTTAAATATTAATAAACATCTTTAAGGAAATGTATAGTGAACGCTCCTGTTAAATACTGCATTGAAGCAATATCATTCTAAAATATATTTTTATTCACTCATACATTCTTTCCGGCCGTAGCACTCATTCTAGTTATCCTAGAGTGTTGACATCTTTTGTGAGGAAATACCTATTTTAAGGGGAAAACTAAGATTACTATTAATTAACAATACCATCCAATATAGTGCAATATGTTATACAAAATCACATGGCATTAAATTGTTACTAATAAACCAGTAATCTTTAACGAAACCGAAAAACTGAAGTCTCGAATCTATTTGTAAACATAATTTAGTAATTAATAGGTTTCTCGCATTGTACGGACCTATCCGTTATATTGTCCAACACGAGACACACAGTAGTGGGATAAACCAGATCTGTAGACTGATGATAAACCACAGAGAATTAGTCGACCGATCAACAATGTAACTGTTACAAGTATCATGTAAGGCAAGCCTGGCAAAATCTTTATGATCCTACCAATTACAAAATGATGATTGTTTTAATTAAAACTTCGTAATCCAGAGCAGAACACAAACATTATTTGTTAACTTATACGTTGTATGTTTCAGAGTCAATAATCACTTTGACCTTGTAAGGACAAGCTCACGAGGTTAGAGGATAGTTTTAATGTATGAGCAATTGGTATACCAGAGCTTTCTGTAGTACATGTTTCCAGGAATTATGAAAACATTTATAATATCGATTCTGAAACGTGGATAAAAATCTAATATAATTAGTTGATTGGACGCTGTTTGTGTGGCTGTAACATCAAACTCTGTTTAGCCAAGCTCACATAATGGCTCACTATAACAGAGTGTAGGGCGAAACAACTTCGACAAATTTATTATTCCTCAAGGATTCGTAAACACAACATATACTTGTAATTTTCTTCTTTTAATATTATTGTGTTTTCAACTCACCTTCTTCGTATTCATATATAAATGTTGATGAAACGATGTTTTATTAAAACGGTCATTCTAGATTCGCTGGACTTTAGCATATGTAGACTGCTGGTCCGGGAAAACAAAGTTGCAATGTCATATTTAAAAAAATATAAGTTTTTAAATAACTACATATATAATTATTCTAAAATAAAGGTTTGAAACAATAACTTCAAGTTGAAGCATGGGCGTTTTCCTTTACCTAATTATTGATTTCTTTAAGGCTATTGACATTTTAATGTTTTCTTTAATTCTAATTATTTTCATACAATCAAATAGTAACGACAAGATATACAATAACTTGAATCTGCATAGTTAAAAGGAACTATGGGGATAGTGGATCTCGTGTATGCAGTTAAATATTGACCCGTTTTTTAAATACAGTCGGACGTCGATTATCCGGGGGTGTCGGGACCTGAAGGCCCCGGATAATCGAATTCCACGGATAATCGAACATATGTAAAAATACGTTGAAAATGTCTGGTTTGTGTCTAGGGAATTTTACATAATGCCTATATATATGGTAATATGTATCCCAATTGGTTGATTAATCATCAAAAATGTTTGAATAATTTTTCAATAGAAATTTTTATTGTTATGTTCAATTCAATTATTCAATTCAATTTATGAAGCAACCTGATATTCATTGAAATATTTCAAAACGATTGTGCAGTTGTCAGTTGCCAGACCCCCGGATAATCCGGCCCCCGGTTAATCCGGCCCCGGATAATCGACGTCCGACTGTAATAAGAGAACGAGTAAAATTGTTTAGTTTTCCTGTAAATACACACAGTGTGCTAATCGGTAAGTGGGACGCCTGAAAAAGAACAACTGGCTGGTTTCTGATGCTAGCAGCCAATTTCGTTTATCAATCCTTTTTTGTCCATCTCTCTCCGAAGCATTTGCAAACAAAAGAGCTTTAAAATCGGTCATCAAGTGGCGTAATGATCTAAAAAGTGCTGGTAATCAGGTACTTTTTATGTTTGCTAATTTTTGCCTCTACCATTTTGCCTTAAAAAGAAATACACTGACATTTTTCCCAATTAGTCTGGTGCCGCAAACTTGGCATTGTATCAAATGGTATAAATGTTAACTGCTTTGCTTACATTTATTCGCAACAAGAAGTAAAAAAACCATCCTACTGACGAAACAATGACGCAAAAATCAGTGCCCATTGCAAACAAAATTTGGGTAAGCATGATCAAAACAGCTTTTACGCCATTGCAGTCATTTAATGGATTTGTCAAATTTAGTAATATTTTCAGATACAATGATAGAATACAATAATTTTAGGTTGTTCATTCCAGCAAGCGCCGATTGCTCCATGGTTTCGACATACAGTCGGACGCAAAATTGAGCGTACGCTTAGAACAATTTCAAGATTTTAAGGATATCTGGACAACTAAGAAAGAAACAAATATTAAGCCTTTGATTTTAAAATATTGCTTCATACTTTCGTTTGGCATCTGAAAAGTGCATGAAAGTTCATTTTTTACAAAATAAATAAAAAAGTACCATATTTTGCAAAGTAATAAAACATACCAAGTGAGGTTTTATCGTTGTCCTGCTGGAGACTAGCCACGCAATAAGTTTAATTTCTTCACGACACCGCGTATTTCAATGTTGAAGATAAAGGGTGAATATCCAACAGAGAATGAGATGTATAGGATGTCTTCTAAAAGACTCTAATGGAACAATTTAAGACTAATCAACTAACAAACCGTTTGTTCAGAACTCTTTTGCCTTCACGACATACTCCTTTGCATATCACATATATAGCGGAATTTCTTGATCATATATAGCGGAATTTGGGCCAAGTATGCCATCTTAAGCGATTTCGTTCTGTAACTTACTACAATCTGCTTTCTAAATGCTGGGTCTATTTTTAATACAATTTCACACTAATTTTTCTGCAGGAAAACTTCTTTGGGACGAAATCCTCTTCTGTTAACGAACCATCCTGCTTCACTGTGGCATCAACAACAATTTTTAAGTTTTTGGTGGCTTCACTCTGAAGAATAATAGCGGATATAGGGGTGGCACTCTTGCCCCAAACAGTGATGGCACTTTTGCCTCAAAAGTAAACTTTTTTTAAAACTCAGATTTTTCCGTGAAAATTTTTTGGTATTTTTAGCTGACCTTACGAACCACTTTCTCTATTTCTCTGCTTTGCGGAGTTACACATGTCTACTCGAGTTTTTGTTTTTATGTGATTTGACATCTTATTAATCTGGTTGAAATATTATAAGATTACACTCCTTATTTATGCGCATCATACAGTGTTTCCCATTTGATAAGACAAAATTATCAGATCAGATCAAACGCAGCAGATGATAATACATTATGAATTTATGGAAATTGTTTTTTATTAGTTTCCAGGATAAAAAAATCCGACACATACACACATTTTCATGCATTTTCATTAAATTTAAAGAGGTACGCATAACAGACACATTAAACACCAATGCTCTATGTTTTGATAGGAAGAATTTTTCTCTTCCTTTCCTTAACAACGCACGCGCTCAAATATCATAGAGCCCTATAACAAAAATTCAATTTGGAATGTGAATTGAAAATGTCGTAGCTTATCAACGACCTGAATAGAGAATTAAAAATATTTTTAGGCTAGAGAAGGCAGAGAGAAGGATACTTTTAAAAACTTCCAAATTGTATTCGCTTAATTTCCTATTAAAATATAAATTAATGTTAACCACAATTTCGAAGAGATTTACATATGTGTATCGCCAGCAAAGCTTCGAATTCGAGTCTATTATAGACTGCCAACTACACATCGCCAATACACCAGGCGGCATAATGAACATGTAATTGTTTTTCCTTGGACATGTAGCTTTAGTCGGTGTTTGCATAAAGTGTATAATCATCCGGTAACCATATTTATCCAATACTTTACATTGTTGCTCGTGTATAATCGAATAGAAGTAGTCCCACGAACGTTGTCGATTTTAGGGCTGTATTGGATACTGTACCTCACACGATACTTCTCATCACACAGGTATGTAATGTAGGCCTTTTCTTTCAACCTAGGTATGATGGGTTGTCTCGTCCCTCTCTTAACATACCTCGTGGGGAGTATCTTAGGTTTTTACAGAATAAGTACAGGCTGGCCCGTCGTAACTCGGCCGCGCCTTGCGTCGTTTGACAAATCGTTCGAAGCTAGTTTATAGTAGCGTGCTTTGTTCTTTACTCATAAGATTCAAAGCAAATTGTATGACAGAAGATTCGAACATGGACTTATAAACGGAAGCCTTGAGAAGGTATTTTTAACGTATGAAACATGGTTCATGCATGGAAATTTTTGGGCGCCGGCCTCGCTCTTACGGCGCTGTCGCAGTCCCATAAGGTGCCGTAAGACGGGGCCAGCCTGCACATCAACGATGCTGATTTATGAATAATGTACAAACATAAGGCGCTAGTTTTCGCCGACAATGCTGCAACAAGCGCTATGTTCATTTAGTTTTTGTTAAATCGATCGAGTCGGACCGTGTGTTGTCTTATATTGTATATGTTAGTTTATTTTGGTAAACTAAGTGAATACCTCGGTCCATTAAGATATACTTTTGCCCAATGGACGGAATGTTACAGTTTACAGTTACTCAAATAAAAAAATCATTTGGTAGTTTTGCACGTTTTATTGCTGCTTTCAATAATTAAGACAAACCAGTATTAAACGTAAAAACCATTGACAACGTGGCTTATGAATGCACAGAATTGCAAAAGAAGTAGCTGACTGTTATGTATCAAAAGAAAAGCTTTAATAACTAATAATATATTATAGTATAGTTATTATCTTCATACATTTTAGATGCAGGAATCATGGTGTTATATTTAATCGTAACTCATTCCAGGAAAAATAAACTTTCATGCAACAAGAATGATCAAAGGTTTGTTATAATAGCTTCGGGAATAAAGAGTATATTGGAATAGGTTTTGCATAATCTTGTTAAACAATATTAGCAGAAAATTTAAAAATAAATCCAAAAAGACCTTTTTCGCGTTATTCTTTGATCAGATGTGACCTTATCATATTTAGACTCAAAAATAATCGTATTGCAAAACCAGTAGTGCACACACCAGTTATCGTCTCAAAAGGTATAAGTTATTCTGACAAAAATGTTCGGCCAACACGTGTTTTGAACTAAAATTCTATTTCGACTCTTTTTGAAATGAAAGCAACATTGCATGTCTTGCTAGAAATTCAGGATAATACCAAGTTTAATGCAGCATGGTAATCTGTCATTCTGTTCCTGATTCTCTTGTATATAAATATATTGAAGTAGTACAACCGGTTTATTCACAGTACATGCAGCGACTAGCTTGGATACAGCAGATAGGCTTTTAAAATTAAAATGAAGGTTAGATTTTCCTGTGACCACGATAATCTCCCACACTTATTTAAATGAAAATTTAACACAAAATTAACAGCGTGTGAGAATATTCTTTTGTTACTTAGCAATAAGTATGTAGAATAAGCAACCAAGTATAGCCTAGCCGCGACAGCCGAGGAGATTGGCCGGTTAGAAAATGTGGACCTAGTGCCGAAGCCAACTTAAAATTCCCTTGAGAGATTTTAGCTTCTACATCACTACGTAGAATGGTTTCGATGAAAAATGCAGACAACGGTTGACTGTGTTTTTGGAAATAGTAAGTAATTTCAATTATTTTAAACATTGCAAAAACATCCTACGAAAATTCTCTTGTCCTCATTCCTTCGGCACTTATACAGTGTCTATGCTTTGCGTGCCATACATCGAATATTGAATTTAAATTGAATCAATTAAGGGATTTTAGCTATAAGTCAGGTTATATATTTTGTATGTGCTTAGCGAGCGAAATTTATCTAACACGTTAACCGCCAATTTTGCGACACTTTCGGTTTTCGCCACAATGTGTCGTATGTTTTCGTTCAAAGTCTGTCCCTAGGGACTGACGCGGCGGGAACGGAACGTGTTAAATAACAATCCACATGATGCAAAATTATTAATATTATATCTATCCGGTTCTCGTAGCTCGGAAGAAAGTTTTTTATATGTCAGTTAAAAATGTGAATTAGAGAACTTGAACACAAAAAGTAAGTTTTTAAGATTTATTTTTATACTATGAAGTTGTCCGCATAGCTATTCTTTTTTAATACGTACTTCAAGATGAGTATTTCAAGATTAAAAATTCATGATGAGTATTTTAAAACTGTTGTCTGTATTTTTTTTGGATTTTTACAATAAAATTAAATAATTCCTATTTAAGAGACTTCTCTTTCAAAACAAAAATAGTTTGTTATCACTTTATATTACCTCATCTTACATGATCACGAATGTTTCGAATATGTTACTGGTTAATGTGCACTACTGTTGGTTAAGCTGATATTTTGCGAATTATCCAAGACCATAGTATACATGATGACAAAATAATCATTGAATTGTGCATACAGTATAATGCCGAAATAACAAATTGCTATATTTAACCGATTGATTCCGCTTTAAGTATTTGTTAAATATTATGTTTCGGTATTTAGTAGTACTACAGTTTTACAGCAACAAAGTGATGATGTCTTTCTTGTTTTAACACTATATAATATTGACATTTTTTTTATTATTACATCGTATTTGAGTTTCTTTTCTGTTTCTCCTACAATCTCTACTAACGCGCGTGCAATAATTTTTATATTATAAAATGTTTCATTCTTGCCTAAACTTTTTATTACTTTAAATAATGTGTGTTTTTCGATCGATCATGTCTTTTTCTTTATTATGTCTTCTCAATCATTGCACAGTATTTATTGGATATAACACTTTTTTTTTGTGTAAAATGTCACATGCGACATGGGGTTTTCCAAATATCTATCACTAGGTAGTCGTAGTGTCATCCGAGTAAAATCAAAACTAAACTGTAGACCAGTCTTGATTATCTCCTTAAGCCACAAGACTATGAATTGCACGCTTCAACATTCTTATAAAACTTGGTACATGAAAGGCAACGATGTATAATGTTTCTTTTACCTATTGCAAAATCCCAAAAGAAAAGTCGATACAGTACCGATACAAATTTTGTTCACATTGCGGAGCTGTAATCGAGCTATACGGGAGATGTCTGATTCACTTTTGCAATCACGGCAAGAAACGATGACCTGGACGGACTGTGATCAAAGCCGCATGGTTGTACAACTTACGATCTTACATATGGATTGTAGCTGCCGTATACCGCGCTTCGCCGCGTCGCCAAGACCACTTGTTTGGACGATACTAAAAAAAGATCAACAATGAAAAATACACATGTTATTCTTGTTTTGAGAATTGTTTTCAAATGTCTAATTACTCTATGAAAATAACTAGAAAACAAAGTTTTCACTAAGTAAACAAAAGGTAAATTAACGTTGTGCCGATTTACGAAAAATAGTATACAAACCTTTCTAATTTTGGCAATCTAACACATACGATGAAACCCACGTTCGACATTGAAAGGGGAAATATATTTTAGTAAATATAAGTCTTCCGCGACTTACTCATGTTCACCACCCAGAAATGCAGTTGAGTAAATGTTGTATACATACCCTGATCAAAAGTTGACCGCTTTTCGTGTGAGGGTTTCGATAGGCGTAAAGCAACCAGCAGGCACAGGCAAACAAGAGGCCAAAAATAATGATCATCGAAACAAACAGATTGCTGCTAGATGACGCATCGTGGACATCTGTATGATAGGCGTGTACTTTGTTAACACTATCATCGGTTCTAGCCCCATTAACATTCGTGCGATTAGTTGTTCCATTCAGTGTACTATCTGACGATTTGCTATTTATTGCTCCATCCTCACTGAAGTTGGCATTCTGATTATCCATTGTGCTGGTTTCCACAGACTCGCCGTAGTTATTGCCTTTCTGACCAACCGCGGGACATACGGATTTTTCAACGATAACGGTTTTGTCGCATCCTGTGAAACAAATTAATGAGATTTCTTACACATATCATCCGATCCTAGTGCAGTTTGCTCACCTTTTTGAATCCAATCTTGACGCTTTCGATCCGTACCAGTTGAGCATCGGTTGATTGTTGGACACCACAAGCACTAAAAAAAGTTGTAAAATATAATATAACATTTCAGGATTTACAATACTAAGAATAACAGTCAGATAACTCTATGATGAGGTGTTTTATAAACATTTTAATAAAGTGATCAGGTTACAAAATTTTACCCTTTAGTGCGTAGTGGCTGCAAATGCCGACAGTATTTTTTATATTTTTAAACGTTGAAAGTATCAGGCCAACCATGTATAATTTAGGTATAGCAACAAAAATTATGCGAAAGAACGAACCAAACATGTCACCCAAATCTTATTTCGTTCCCTGGTTCTAATCGCTCTAACGTTCATTGACTTGTGCCGAATAGTCTATTAAAAGGTCAACACAATCAATATGATTCGAGCGGGCAAATAAATTTCGTCAGTCAGTCTCAACCCATAAAAGTTGCTATCCAGGTCGAGAAGCTTCATATTTGTATATGACATTATCAGATAGGCGTCTGAGTCTGATGAGACTCAACACCGAAATCAAATTGGCAAGATTTATTAGTTTTCTCAACGCGAAATAGTACCACCCTTTTGTTTCGCTCTCTGGTACAAGATGATGTTATTAGCACAGGACTAGCATGACTTTCATTGATGTTACACTATGTGAATAAGCACACACTCTCAGTTATATATTACCTTGAAATCAGCACCATCATGAGTAATGCAAGAATCGCAATCTTTAAATGAGAAACAGGTCGGCAGCGCAGTTAGTGTAATTATTGTACCATTCTGCACATCAGTTTGGCCGAAATTGACGCGATGATATTCGTAGATAGTTTTCTGCTTTGTACCTAAAACACAAAAAGTATACAAAATAGCATACGGTACCAAACCGTTGGTAACACCATACCCGAAAAGTGAAATTAAGTAATAACTTACGTATAATTGTCTTATCGATGATGTACGCATCTGACAGGCCTATTTTAACCGGGTGTCTTGTTGCGGGATTATCAAAAATTTGTTGAATATCGATAGGAATTTTTTTATACGCAAACACAATATCACCAGATTTTTTTAAAGTAACACTAAACGTAAATGTGCCATTATTTGGACGATCCTGCAATATAACGTTTTCCCATAGAACGGTAAAAGTTTCGCCTGAAATAATAGTAAGTAGTAGAGGAAGCGATTGAAAAATTCCATTTTGTGATCTCAACTGTTGTACTTACCATCATCGCGATATTTAACGAATGAACTATTGGATAGTGCAGTATCAAAATTTGCCATCAATGGTGCAATGTACTGCGTTGATGCCAACCATGAGTGTACGTAGTCTCCAGTGTAAAGAAATCCCCCGCTGGCAATGGTAATATTTCGTATTGGAAAGCCATAAAACGGAAAATCAAACGACAACAGCATGGTCTAGAAAGAAAAAAGAAGTACCCAAATACAGTTCGACTTGACAAAATTCTTGTTTACAGCCAGATTTTATCACAACTTAGTGCCTTAGTGTTTCTGTAGATCTTGCATCCACTATACATTTTTCATTTATATTATCTTTTACGGGAAATGTGCATTAGCTGCGAAGAACTTTTCTTTATTAGGTGTATACTTTTTAAATTCAGCTGTGTTGCTATTATTCCACATCGAACTTTTTACTTGTTTTGGCACATGTGTTCGCTCGCCTGGCAAATAGTTGAAATATTTAGTTTCATCCGCAACAACTTCCTTTTTATACTTTTCTTAAGTAGAGACTATAGTACATATACTATCATTAAGCAGAAATTTTATACATACCGTAGCGCGCCGATGAGAGTTCGAAAGCAACCCATTGATGGTTAGATTAGATGTAATTTTTTTCCAAAATTCTTCACTCATTGCTTTGTCCTTTGACCAGGTACTTTTGTAGTATAAGTGATTATCTTCAAATGTTTTTGTAATGTTGTGCTCCTTTAGCGTTGAATTAAGTTCTGCCTCACTACGTTCCACCGTATCAATGTTGATTGCATCGCTGATAGGATCCCGTGTCGTCACATCTTGAGTAGAATTATTTTTATCCTTCTCTGACGTGCTTGTACTAACATCCAGAGTAGGAAGAGTTGAACTAGGAATTACCGTTGTAAGTTCGGCTCTTAGCTTGTTTAGCCCGCTCGTGGGAACCAATGAACCGTTATTCATGTAATCTTTTCTTTGACCAGTTCCATTGACTCCTAGTAAATGACTTGCATCCATGGTAAGGTTCCCGGATCCAGGCGCGAGTAATTGCTTTTTCCCGTTGATATTTTCATTCTGCAGCTTCAACTTTGAAAGACTCATCTTGTTTTCGCTTAGAGGAAGGACAGATCTTGATGTCGACGGTACACGATCTGATTCAGTTATATATGTTTCATTTACGCCTTGAGTTGATGTTGGAAGCACAACAGAGGTTGGTACAGTTTCTCCCGGCACTGGCAAGTCTGATTGGAGATATTTTCGAGGTACTGTAATAAAAAAAAACATATAGTTTTGAGCAGTTAGAAACGATAATATTTATAATAATTCCCAAGCAAGCAAAACTCCTCAACATACAACTAGCATACCACGTACGGTAAAAGTAAATATTTTGTGAGGCTTACAGCAATCATGATTGAACATAATCGCCCAACCATCTGGCTTAAGATGAGATTTGATGATGAGATAACGAAGATGAGTGACAATAGATGCATTGACGTCATGTTTTAAAATTTCAAGGAAAATTAAAAGCTTTGTGAAGCTGTATTTTTTTATTTCATTTCCTATAATAAATAGCCGAACTTGTCTTAAACGTTGATTTCATCAAGATATGCGTTCGGCTATCCCAGTCCCCAAAGTAAATAATTTAGAACCATTTTCCCCTTTCCGAGCTATTCCAACGCGATAAAGTTGTATTTGGTATGTGGTGGGGTATGTGGTAAGTATTAGAGATGAAGATGAGATACGAATGAAGCATAAAATTACAATAGTTAGAAAGTACAGGGATCAAAATTACATTTGATGGTCGTCATGAATGTTATATGCACTGCAAACTAGTAAAAGAACAAATAAAATAAAGAAACAAATAATCTACAATTGCCACGAACGAACTGACAAAAAGGTCGATATGGCCGCTGTGGTCAACTGTACTATCTCCCATCTCTTTTACCTCAATCAACACCAACTTTCTCCAGAAGTTTATGGGTGAGTTCTCTTTGCCACTGCCAATTTTAATAAATTAGAACAGGAAAAAGAATCTTCGAGATTACACAATGAGAGTGTATCCATTCGATAAAGTGAACTTGGAAACAACAGAAAACAAGCAGTTTCGGCCACACTTGAATTACTCCAAACGCCAGGGAGGAGAAGGATTTGGTACCGTTGTATTTTTTTTTTTGGCTTCGGAAAACCATGGATCCTTAGCTCCACAACATGTTACATTCGGAAACTGTTGCACAAAAAATAAATTTCATCGTAAAAAGCCAAAGATCCCTCATGTTCCGTAGATAACTTTTAGATTTTCGTCGTGTCCGTTCCTTGACGGTCTTAATCAATCGTGCAGGGCCAATTGACCCATTATTCCCAGATCTTTGATGGTCTGCAAACAAGTGAATCCAGCTGTACATTCTAAAGGTTTAAATTAAGTTTCTAGAATCTTAGTGTTCTTCTAAATAGTGACAGGTAGTGACTCTTTATAAAAATGTGCGTTTCACTCGATACATTTCCGTTCTATATTAAAGATGAATAAATAATTATTATAATCAAGCAGAACTATTAATGGCTTTTGTAAACACAGTTATATATTTAAAAAAATAAAGAAAGTTTGTGAATTATAGCGTCTCGACTACGACTCGATGGAAAAAGAATATTTGAACATTCTAAAAACAATAAACTCTCATAGTAGTAAATATTACACACACTTACTACTGACAATTAACTACTACTAAATTTATTTGGAAACAATCAAAGAGTCTATTTTTAAACGGCCGCATATATAGTTTAGTAAAAGTTTACCCACTCTAAAATCCTTTAATGCATTCCTGTAATTTGCTGAAAATGGTGAATCTGGATAGGTGAGAAAAAGTTTCATTTTTTCGTTCGTTCGTTCGTTTGTTCTGTTTGCATAATATTCATTTGTTTTGTTTGCACAATATTTAGCCGTTTCAATTCAAATAATTGAAGAACTTTAGTTTCCTAATCACGAGAAACGTGAAAACTGTAGTAATCCCAAAACACTTAGTCTAAACTATTAGAACTATGGGTTTCTTCATTTTTAAAGACAAAATCAACACATTGACTGCCATGGCTATCATTTTTATAGCAAGCTTTCATCGGTTCTAACAAGTTTTTGCCTGGTAAATATATGAAAATACAATAAAAAATCTATTTTTTATGTTGCACAACATCCCTTAGTGGGACAAGGCCTCTCTCCGTAGAGAGTTACTGTTACCGAAAGACTGTAATATAATAGATCGGTGGTCAGCCGTTCGTAATACCGGGGCACTATGGAGCGAAAAGAGCAAATTACCGGGATAAAATTCGGAATCAAGTGTTTTGCAATTTTTTCGTTGTAATATCGTGTAATACTATTATATTACACGATATAATGATGTTTCTGGACCATCCCGCCAGGTGGCGCTGCACAAACTATAAATTTTTTGCATTTTCTATGGGTTGTAGACCTACATTGATTATTAAGTTTTTTTTAGATTCAAGGTAAACAATTTTGATTTACTTTTATATAAAAAAAACGATATTCACCTGAAACTTTCATTAAAAAATGATATTTAAAGCGTCTGACGTGGACATAACATCTAATGAAGAATTACTAACGTATGCATTAAAAAATAGACAAATTTTCATCGGCGATAAGAAAAAACTTAACTAAGCTAATTGAAAGAAGTAAGTTTTATTGTAAAGTTACATCACTTAAGTAGTATAAAAAAATATTCTTACTGCCAGCAAGGCGTTCATACGGTACTTGGTCGAAGCTTTAACCATAGCCGACAAAACCATAGCCGATGCTGGTATTGATAATGATATTTGAGCGAATTTGTGATTTTCCGGAAACATGTCTTACAGGAGCTTCGAACCGTTTTGTTTGAGTGGCCGGCCTCGATCGACCCATGTGTGTAGCAATCTCCATCTTCTTTAAGTTTTTCTTAACCATTTGGCCAGTTGAAGCGACATTCTGGTACAAAAAACGGAATGATTAGGCCATTTTTCTTTCTGCCAGTCGTAACGGCCTCTGTTGCAATTAGGGGTTAGGGCTTTCTCCATAAGTGACAAACTACTCAAAAATCCATATCAAGCGGATAAGAAATGTCTGACAACATCAAACAAGTTCATTCCGCGATAATGCTGGAATTTTTTACACGTATTCAAATGTAGTCGTTTGCTATTTTGGCAACGCGATCCAATTTAATGATAAACTTGT
>KE525266.1:36205-52396 GCA_000441895.2 Anopheles sinensis | reverse complement strand
TATTTAAAATATTCTTTGTACTGTAATTTAAGCTGTAACTAAATGTTTTGTCTCTTGAAGATGTAAAGGGGTGAACAATTTTCAAAGAAATATAATACATACACTGGATGTTAAAATTATAACTCCTATGTGATATGTTAGAAATTATTCTCATTCTTATTAAGTATAGAAAAATTACATTTCAACTACTGTTATACTTGTTTTAGGTTATTTTATCCATCTGGAATTTTAGCTGTAACGAACTTTAGAAGAAAAATTATAAAGAACTAGAAAAAGAAACTCGGAATTTGAATTCAACTATGCTTTTCGTTGTCGTTTGCTTACATCGTTTATTTAATATTAGCTGAAAAATGCCACTATCGCTCTTCGTTTTTGGCGTTATAACCATCTTTGATCATCCTTTTTTGCACGCGGATAGTCAATCCTAAAATAACCGTTATAATTTTGAAAACAATAGATACGAGTTTTTAAGTTAATTACTTCAGTCCTTTTTAATAAACAAAAGCATCTTTATAAGATAAAAAATAATTCAAAATAAAACGATCGGTCATGCGCTATAGCGACTGTGGCGACCAATTTAAATTCAATCGAAAAATAATTAAAAAAAACTATCCATTTTTAAAACACGTTATGTAAATTGAATCATAATTTTCTGAACATAACTAGCGATAAGTTTGATAACTGGTAGCCTTTCACTTTGCTAAAGTGATATGAAAATAACGTCAATATATGGTATATAGCATACACATAAGAAATCAAAAGAGTGGGAGTACGTGGTAATGACGAGAGGGTTGACGCTTCAT
Source organism: Anopheles sinensis (assembly GCA_000441895.2). NCBI lineage: Eukaryota > Metazoa > Arthropoda > Insecta > Diptera > Culicidae > Anopheles > Anopheles sinensis. Next base: position 51,593 of record KE525266.1, on the reverse strand, counting down.
AAGCAAAGAACGGAGCACGAAATTAGCAATAACGTATGTTTGGATGCATTCTGAGATCTCTTGAAAAGTATTATTATTGTATTATATTGAACACTCAAGTAAATTGCAATTTGTATTATAAGTATAACAGTAAATATATATATCAAACCTCACTTGAATAAATCAAATTAAATTATAAACCTATTGTATGTAATTTATATCAAAACTATTTTTTTCAATAAACATGAAACATGATCGTAAAATGTTTAAACTTTGGAAAAAAAAACAATATGGAATGTGGTTGTACGTATTCAAGCAGTTCAAATGAATTTTTTAAACGAGATTTATTATTAAGCACACTGTTTTTTGATAATATGTAGATAGTGTAAGGTATTCCTAACGCTAAATAAAAATTATGTCATTTTGTGGTTTCTTATCTAGTCTTACCAAATCCACGCTTTATTTACCAGTGCCATGTTTAAGATCGAAAGATCATGCGTAGAGTGCATGCATGTGCAGCCCAATTGATCGGCCGTCCCTGCTAGTTGTATCAATAAAAGGTACCTTTGTAAATGTTGCATTGGCTGCGTGGTGTGCCTTATTTTTTATTTTTTGCAAACCACGCGTATACATATCATACTAAGGTGGACACACCTTTCCAGCCGGTACATTTTGTCGCACATGCGTGCGCCATTGGACCAAGTTCATTTGAACTTGATCGAAAGGATTGGTGATCATGCTGATGAAAAAAAAACAATTACATAGACAATTCACTTGCGCTTTTTGCCGTGGGCTGATTGCTATAAAAGACGGACGCAGCTTGGTCTTAAGTTATCAGTTCACTCACTGCTCTTTCAGTTCTCACATCAGTTTTGGTGTTGATTAAGTTATTTATTTATTGTAATACCAACAAAATCCTTCCATCTACCGCTATCATGTTCCGAGTAAGTAAAATCCAACATTCAGCGATCGAGCAATATTGTCGTTCTGCAGATCCATTGTAATCGGTTTTATCACATGTTCGACAGATTGTTGCACTGCTTGCCGCCGTGACCGTCGCCCAGGCTGCATACAGCCTGAACCCGGCTGGCCCAACCTATGCTGGCATTCACACTCCGGCGATCACCAGCCAACAGTCCAACATTCTGCGCAGCTACGGTAATCTCGGACAAATCTCCACCTACTCCAAAACCATCGATACCCCGTACTCGTCTGTCAGCAAGTCCGATGTGCGTGTGAGCAACCCCGGTCTGGCCGTTGGCCATGTTGCTGCTGCCTATCCGGCTGTCGCTCCGGCGTTCGCTCATCACGCTTACGCCGCTCCGGCCCTCGCCCATCCGGCCGTCTACGGTGCCCCTGCCGTCAAGGCTGTCGCTCCCGGTCTCCTCGGTGTGGCCTACTCGGCTGCCCCGACCGTTGCCCACATGACTTACAGCAACGGACTCGGTATCAACTATGCTTGGTAATCTTATGATTGGCTTCGATGAATTTATGATCACCAAATGAACTGAACCGAGCAACCAGAATATTGCATTTTCTCCTCGTGCAGCAACGCATGGATAATCTAAGTCATCACAGTCATTCAATACAAATGCATCGCCATACGTTGATCATTACCACCTTTTCTTACTGTTCATGTTGGCGAAAATGTATAGTGGATCTTACATAACAGCGAAAGTTTTCTTTTCGAAAATGAATAAAAACTAAGAAATTACACAAACCCTTATTGTTAATTTGTCTCAATCTACAGGCGCATTCACATTGGTGCTGGAAAAAATACACCTTACAGATAATCGGCACGAGTGCTTTTGCATGTGAACTATATTCACATTGTATGGCCCTTCCACCAATTACCTTTTAAGATTACAGCAAAAGCATTGAGCATGCAGACAATTTTAAACATCAACCGTTTACGCCACACCGTTTCACAAACGTACCACGGTGCCATATTTTTGTTAAAATGTCCACGTTTTAAATACGTAAAACTTTACATATTTGCAAGTAACACAGAAAAATAAAATAAGAAGCAGATTTATGAAACGAAGATGAATCAGTAGAAATCAACTCTAATGATCAACTCGATACATAAACTTCAACGCGTAACAAGTAAAGCCTGGTGAACAGTACTTACACCATTTGCTTTCATTTGCTTATGGAGCTGTTGACCTTACCTGACCTCAACTGCTCTTGTGAACTGGTGCGAGCTTAATCTTACTAACACATGACACTTTCCCTCTCATGCCAGTGCTGTATCAAGTTAAAAGGGCACGGTGCGAAGAGCTACGACTGGTTTCAATTCGAAAGATACCGGTTACTCGAGCATAGAAACCAAGCGTTTTTACATTGAACGGAAAGAACGGCGTTGGATATATTGTTTGGCTGATCAATTTAATCAGTAACTAATCATAACCATCAACGGAATCCCCCACCCTCCCCCTTTCCCTTATGCCATCGTACTTATAAGAGGAAAAATATGGCAAGTATCCGTTACAAAAGCTTGAGCTTGAGTTGATAAACTTAGGTATTGAAATGTTCAAATATAATGAAAGAAGCACAAGGAAACATTGATTTAACACGTTGACTGCCATGGCTATCATTTTTGATAGCCAGCTGTCATTAGTTCTAAAAAGTTTTTGCCTCATAAATATATGAAAATGCAACATGAAAATTATAATAATATTAAAAACTAATTCTCTGGGAAGGTTAGGTTTTGCCTGGGTGTCGAAAATCGACTGTTTGATAAATTTTATAAACAAATTAAAACGACAAAGGTTGTTCTAAAAAAGTGTGCTAAAACTGCTTGGCAGTCAACGTGTTAATAGGATTTTAACACGTTCCGTACCGCGTCACCCAAAAATGGGTGACGGCAACAATGCCCATAAGCCCTTTACACTTACATAGTAGTTGACTTATGTAAGTGTAGACTATAAAAATAGCTGAAAAGTACCCTTTGGGAAGCCCAGTTTTTGCTTAGTTTCAGAAAATCGTTGGTTCAATAAATTTGATAAACTAATTTCGACAAAAATGATTTAGTACAATCTGTACTAAAAACGCTTGGTACGGAACGTGTTAATAGGCTTTTTCCAACCTCCATACCAGCCGGATCGGTCGCTGGATAGGATTTACTAACTTGGGCATGAGTAATGCTTAAACGATTGCGTAATTCTGACGAAGTAGTAGAACTCTTCAAACATCCAAAATCCGTCCACATCCATTGACACTTACCTCCCATTCCCATCTGATGGGGTATATTTTGATGGACGGTGAAGTAGAATGTAGTTGGTAGTGGGGAAAAATGAATAAAAATTATTGCAGTTAACGAACAAGTGTTTTAGGTTTCCTTTAAATCAGGTCAGACAAGACGAAAATACATAAAAAACGAAATCCTCTCAGAACTGTAGAACTGTCCTCTGTAAACTGAGAAATTGTCAGGATCCACCAAATCCGCCTGTATAAAACTCGCAAGACGTTGATTTTGATTGATTTGATTTTAAAACAAAGACATAAATTGAATGTTTTTGCATCTCAGGTATCGAATACGCAGGGATGAATGTCGCTGTCCAAGCGTAAAATCTCTATAATAAACAAAAAAAAGGTATCGAATGCATTTAAAGAAAGTTTGAAATTTTGCTTGTGCTCAAACAGTTTCACCATTTTGAAGACGTGTTCCGTAACTTATTGAAGTATTCACAAATTGTAAGCAACTTAAATGATTGTGCTTTAAGAAGAGTTGCACATATTTTTGAACCAAACGAACCCAATTACAGCGAATCAATGTTAGTAGCAATTATCTGGGACGCAGAACGCAGTTATAAAAAATATTAAAAAGAAAATATCAATTTGTACCATACACACATGACCTACAGCAAAACGTCATAAGTTGTTTCACTAAAAATTAAGATTTATCAACACTTTTTTCAGTTATTCGTTTTCTTTAAATTACAATAATAAGATATACACGTAAAAATATGTTTTTCTTAATGATCACTCTTTTCTTCTTAATGATTGTGTATATAACAAATACTGACGATTTTGATGTTTTTCAAGTTTCTGATCTCCTACAATCCATCTTTTGTGTTCCCGCCTGCTACATTTATATGTGTTAAACCATACTAAACTTGCCTTGCATGACATGTTTGTGTCATTTTTATGCGAACAATATTATACGCATAACTCACATTTTGTTATTTCATTTCTCCGTCGAAATCACTGCTGTATTCGAATCCCGCTATGTATCCTAGAAGTTATTTAAGTATATATTTTATCGACCTTAATGCTTCCTTCCTTGACGTTTTTCGCAGTAATGATTTCCTTGGTAGTTGGCTTGTCGAATAGTACAGCAAAAACTTATCCCCTTATTCATTCAGTCGCTAGTATGCCTTCACATCCAAATGTTTGTCTTGCATTACATTTTTTTTAATGATTCGCTCTTCTCCTCCTTTTTGCATATATCTTGGGGTAATTTTTCCTACTGGGAGCGCAACCGAAGGTACGAAAGAGGATCGCTTTGTCGAAGAGTGAGCCTTAACGTAAGTCCATTTGGAATTCCCATTTCCAACTAATGACGCAAATCATCGTACTGTTCAAAATTGTAGAAACGCGTACCACATATTTTATATTGTTATCATACGCTGGGAAAGATTATGAAATCGGTGAACTATTATGATGTTTCTCTTATATGTGTTCCTTGTTTATTTGCGATTTCCCTTCAACTGTGCAACAAATTTGCACAGAAGTTTTATATCTTCTTACATTGCCTTACGGTTTTCTAAACCACAATATGAAAATAAATCCATGGTTTCTCTTCGGAGCGCACAGTGGTTTAAGAAAAGGCTTTAAGTAACAATTAATAAAGTCCCGGTTAGTTCTTTTCTCAACATTAATCATATTACTAAATGAAGCTGAATGACGGGTTTTACGCGTATCTTAATCGTTATAACTCGCTGGATGCTTTAAAAAACAAGGTAAACTCAGTGTAATTAATAACGAAAATTATCACGTGTACTTTTTTTCATTACCTGTTAAGAACAAGAAAACATACCGAATAATAACCTTATTTTCAAACATACTTAACATATTAAAAATGCGAGGAAATTCACATTTGTGTCGAAGACTGATATCAATTCTCTTATATGATTGAAAAATGTGAAAAGCTGAGTTAGCCACTGAACGACTGTTGTATTTTACTGATAAAACCCTTTCCAATCTTCTTCATCTAATAATATGGGGACAACATAATGTGTTCTTAAATTTCCGTTTTAAGCTTTGACTGCTTTTGTAACCCTTTACTTACACGCTCTTTGCTGTCTAGCAATTGTTATACTTGGGTTCCTTCGAATGGCATGTAATACATATTGATAACCTTTATACAAATTCACTCGCAACCAAGTATAATACTTACACGTTTTTGCACGGTTTAGTTGCGTTTCGAATTTTCGAAATTATCCGAATAACTGTGTGTTTATCACACACGGTTCACAATTACTGAGCGAATGCACCGCAAGTAGTCACGATGCAATCCATTCCATTTCAGGAGTCTTTTTAGCTTTGTTGTCATAGCATTCTATCGATTAACCTTTATTCTACATCTCATTTACACCTAAGATTCCTAGCGCTTTACTTTGTGTTGCGTTAATTCTCTACTCCCACTGGCGTTATTTCTCCCATCTCCCATACTCAACTATTTCCTTCGCCAAAAAATGATGGTGGCGTGCGTTTGCCAAAATTGTGAACATCGCCATGATTTATTAAACTACATTTACATGAAATTTACATCGCATTTGTTTGGTAATGCTTGCTCCATATATTTTTAAAGGAGATTCTGGCTCATTTCAACATGTCAGTACGTGGAGGAAGTTCACGGCAACTTCAACAGAAATGCCAGTGAATAAGGTCGTAAGAGCAAAATTGCACACAGTTGGTGGCTAACCGTTTGTGCAGTTTCGTTGAGGAAATTTTCAATTGATATTTCGAGGATTTGTGTTTGATGATATTTTCCGATTTCAATATGCATGGAAACACTGTACGCAACCTCCCTTTTGCAGCCTTCCTTATGATCATATCTTTAGTTTTCTTGTGCTGTGCACGGTTTTGAATGGGTCTTTTTGATGCATTGTTGATTAAAAAATACACCATTTTTAAACATATTGTTATCCGAGTTGTAGAAAACGATTGCAAGTTTTTTTTTCATTTTCGGGACAACTAAAGAACTTTATAATTTAAAAATAATAGAGTAAGCGTACACCGTTCTGCGTGTTGATATTTACTTTTTAGTCAACTAATTGTTATTCACATGTTTTGAAAATACGGCATATGTAAGATGTGTCAACCAAATAAAACTTTCCATGTAAAGTGCTTCCTTTTGAAACAGAACAAAAGTTTTAAAAATTAAAAAAAGAAAACAATAAACCTAGTAAAATCATCTAGAATCAGTATAAAAATTTTAATGACCAGACAAATTCAGTATCAGTATTCTTCATCAAGTTCTTATTGAAATGAAAACTATGGATTCATAAATTGTTTCGTTTATTCACATATTTGATTGATGTTTCTTAGTGTTTTCACCTCCACCCGCTTATTTCCTTTCGCCCCACACATTTCATGCCATGTTTATCTACATTGTCTCTTTCTTATCTTTAGCCACATTACACATGTTCTATTACTATAGATTTTTTTTTTAGCCACAGTATCGCCTCACTTTCAATGGATTAAAACGTTGAGACGGTTATTCCTGAATTCTCTGTATTTCTCTAACGTGTTATCCGTGTATTTTTGTTTAAAAGCAACAATCACACGACCAGGCAAATGCACGCACATCAACATAATTAGGTGAGTCAGAACGAAATGTTTACGGGAAATGGAGACGGGCAAGGAACGGACGAGTAGATGTTGGTCGTTTGGTAACGCGGTAGTAAATGAACCGACTACATAATAGTCTTTCCAACATACAATAAATCCGATTTCCCCTTTAGAACTACATCTAACGCTATTGCACCATGAGCTGTTGCTGTTGTGTATGTATCCAGTGTGCTGAAAATGATAAAAGAAAGCAACTCGCTCCCTAGAATGGCGAAGAACCTCATCAAGAAGGATTTTGTTACAGCGATGCAGTCTACAAGTAAAAAGGTGAGAAAAAATGGGAAGCTGCGTCTGCTAAAGATTTCCACAAGCGTGAGCACTTCCAGAATTTGCACTTCTCGTCCACGATGCTTTTTGTCATTAATTGGCCATCCATTAGGTTTATCCGTTAATGTATCATCTACAGCTACACCGAGCTGTTTTGCTTTTATCGTACGCCCGTAAAAACCATGTAGCCTATCTTTTTGTTTTTCCACCAAAACTGACCTTCACTCAACGCACCAACGCACTTCACTCATCCGGATGAAAGCATGCGTTTCAGGTGGTGCATTGAATTTTACATTTGTCACTGCGACACCGAGGGGCTCTTTTTGTCCCCGTCCTGATTGGCCGGTCCTGTGTTGTTGGGAGGCCCACCGCCACCACCTCGGTCGACCTGCCAGGAGTTTGGACCCCCGCTCATAGGTCCACCGTCGTTGTGTCCGCCGCCTCCACCAAATGCATTATGACCATCATGGTCAAGTGAGTTTGCCGCATCGTACTGTGTGTTTTCTAGTCGCGTTATCAGCCGCTCATCTTCATCTCCAAACTCACCACCCATCAATGACGGTTCACCAACCACCATGACATCCTTTGCGTTTCGCAGCGACGAATTTTTTGGGGAGTTGAAAAAGAGAAATTGAAAAGAAATGAAGGCATTAGAAAATATCCATGTGTTTTTAAACAACTCCATCATAAAGGTCAATCGAGTTCCGACCGGGTACACCGGTAGAATCGTGAACTGTTTTTAATTAATGTTTTTTTTTTTCATTTTAAGAATCGAGAAAATCAACTCACTACCTGAGACGCCAGCGAAAAATTCGGACCCGGAGAGCGCTTTTTGCTGGGAACCTGTGGGCCAGCGTTACCTGCACCTGCTCCCGAACTCGAACCTTTACGTTTCCTCCGTTTATTAGCGGGCCTTTGGGCATCTTCATTTGTTTAGTTGAATGTGCATCAGAACCATGTACAACATTTCCATGTTAAACCATTATACAACAGATGAATGAAAAGAGACAAATAAATGAAAAATAAATGTTAATTTGCAAGTTAAGGTACTATACAATCACTTAAGACAGTTTCTTGAGCTATCTATGCATATGCATAGCTTCTATGCACATACATACGATGTGAAGTACAATTATTTTTTTTTCCATTTGCATAAAATTAAATATAGTTGGTGATTTTTTACGTTCAAGCTACCTTTAAACAATAGATAAATCCACAAACAAGCAGATTAAGGATTGCTAACCTTGCTTGAATGGGAACAACATTGTTTAAGCTTGAACGAAACTTTCCACAAGCATTTTAATGAATAGCAGCATAACACCAATCAAGCCCTTCAGCCGGACAGTCAACAGTTAATAATGAAACCTTGCATTTATTGTTCTCGTAGCATACTTCACTGTAGGGGATTGAACCGGAACACTAATGTTGCAATTGACTCTATTTTCATCGTGGTTACCGACTGACTGACCGGCTACAGACTATGGACAAAGAAGTACCTCCTTTCTTACCCGGCGGTGCGACCATCCGCTGCCATTTTTGAAACAATGTCGTTTTCAAACAATCTCGAGGGCTTAATGCATACGCTTTATGTCTGGACATCAATTCCTGCATAGGTTCTAGTATTACACACAGCTGATGTAGGGATGTTGCCACGTCGCAGCAAGCCATGGTTGATCACGGTCAGAATTGAAGAGAAAAGATACAAACGGTTGAAATTAAATCCAATAACCAAAACCATGTGCCACTCTCGTTCCTCTTTGTGTAGCGGAAGGGGGGATAAGGGTTTGATAGAACAATAGATGCATACAATGGTCGCATCTGATTCTTCAGCGGCAGCGTATCTGGGAACTGTTAGAGAGGGCGCGTAAGATAAAAACATCACCACTCACGCGCAGATAGTTAAGTGTTGAGTTCGTGATTCCTTGTCGGGTGATATTTTTCGACAGCTGTTCCAGCATCGCTGGATCCGGTTGAGGACTATGTAGAGCAATCACCGAACGTGGTATAAGTTCCCGGTGCGTTCGTACTGCCATGTGCCAAGATTTTATCCGCATTAGATCATCGAAAGTAAATTCCAAAATAAGTCGACCTTCGGTGAGCACCTGAATAATACAAAAGATATATAGTTATTGAATAAATAAATGTCAATAAAATAAGTGCGAGTTACTAATTTTACAATAACTAGAATAGCAAGAAGGAGGACTGCTCATGTTCATTCGAAGCAAATTATTGTACATATGGTTTTCAATCGTCATGCCTCCAACCATTACACGTCAACCTGGTAACCTACACTCATTGTGTAGCGACTTTCTGTACAGGTCTCTACGATCCTTTGATGATCCTATTAAATATTTAATCAATTTTTTGTTTGTAATGCGGAATGTGGAGTATATTTTGTAAATTTTAATCAATATTGATCTGTCACATCTTCTACTTGACCGTAAGCAAAATCAGCAGAGTTGCTTTTGTTGCATATAAGATCAAATGATAATAATTTAGTTTGGTTCTATCTATCTTACATTCTCCAATCCCCAATTATTAGTTTTTTTTTTAACAGCGGTGACAAAGACAGTCACAATTGATCTATAACATTTTGAACAATTTCATTCCCGTTGAACGTCATAGATTGCTTTAATTCCTACCTTCGTGTACATTGGTTTTCCATGAATCGTTTCCATTGTGCACTGATCGCAATCAAGCGTGATCGATGTATTGTGGAACGATTCTTTCGAGTGCCGCAAATTAAAGTACAACTCCGTAACTCCACCCTCGAAGATGCTTCGAAAATATCGTGGAATTAGCGTGCGTCCTATAGCTGTAACAAATAATTAGAAGAGTTTTCTTAGTATTCAAATGCAGACACCCAGTTTCATTTATATTGCTTACTATATCTTTTTGGTCCATCCTCTAAACAAAAGGTTAGAGTTAGAGTAGCATCATCTTCGAAAAACTCGTTAGCAAATGAATCCCACCAGCAGTTATCACTTTCCTAAAAAATATGTATGCATAAATTGAACGTCCCTTTAATGAGTGAATTTAAATTCAAACAAGTCAAACCTACTTCAGTTCTTTGTTGCAATCGCTTGTTTAGTTCATATATTCTATAGTCAGGTTGTCCGAAGTATGCATGCCTTCTTGGAACATTCAATTGACTGTAAAGACAAAAGCAAAACTATGTTTTATACTATATTTTCTTTAATCGTCAACAAAAAAACTAGTACCTTTGATCCATGCGATCGACGGGTTGTGGTCCGCCCATCATATGTCCCTGAGCCATTGGACCACCCATGTTAGGCCCGTTAGGTCCATGTCCAAATGGGGAGCCAGGAGGCATCCCAAACTGCGGCCCACCGAAATTACCTGGCGCCCCAGGAGAAGTGAAATGAGGGCCACTGCCGAAGGCCGATCCGGAACTGCCCGGTCGCCCAAACTGAGGACCATTTGCGGACGGAGAACTGAACGGACCTACGGCAACAGGACCTCCACCTCCAGGACCATTGTAAGGACCCCCCGGACCACCTGGACCTCCTGCGTTCGGTGGTGGGAAACCGGATCCAACATTCTGTGGTGGCCCAGGACCCGGAGTAGACGATCCAGAGGGTGCTGGGGACGCTGTATATTGTGGCGTATTGGATCCTGTTCCAGGCGGAACATTTTGATAGCTATTCGCTGCCGAACCACCGGCTGGCGAACCTTGACCGGCCGCGGGGAAAACTGGACCACCAAAATTGTTAGGCCCACCAGGGCCACCGAAACTGTTCACAGGTGTACCCTGACCCCCGGGACCACCAGGGCCTCCTGGGCCTCCCACTCCGCTACCGCCGGGACCACCTGGGCCACCAGCTCCCCCAGGACCACCTTGCTGTGAGGGATCGGTGGGAACCGAAGGTGTTCCTTTCCAATTATTACTAGAGTCCTCCAGTGTAGATGGCAAACTCAATGGCGGTCCGGCATTAACTCCACGGCGACTTAAACCTGTAAATATGCAAAAAGACATGTAAATTAAATAAAAAACGTTTTTCTTTGCATGCATGCACGCCAGCTTTAGAACAATGAGCAATTAACTGAATAAGAATAAATGGCCAACTTAGAAACCTAACGTTTCTAAGTTCAAGATATTTGAAACCAACGCTGGACATCAGCGAATTTCATTTCATAAGCCGTGAAAAGATGATCTTGTCTTAAATTTCTTTCCCAATTGGTTATGTGACGATTGTTTTTTTTATCTATTCTTATCTTTTTAAAAGGTATATTGATAAGAATCTATTTGGCCAATGTCATGTCCACTTGAATTCTTTAATTTGCCAGTGAAAACAACTCAGATAGGGCTATAATCAGGTGCATTATATCAATTTATGTTCACTTCATTTAGTTTGTTTTTTTTATCTTTTTTTCATTTTTGTAGTAATCAATAGGTTTGAAATCAAGTCCATGAAATGATGAATTTACGTAACATTTCAAATTCATCAAAAATATTGAAAAAAATAAAGATATACATTAGAAATAAAATTTTGTGTTATCTTACCTAGCATATTCTAAAAACAGAGCTTTTAAGGGATAAAAAGTGTTGTGTAGATTGCGCACGGTTAGCGCTCACTTCCTGAAGTTCAACAATGTTACGAGACTAACAATAAATAGCGACACTAGCACTCATGCATAGAGAGCTAGTATGATTCTTCCAGCAAGTCTCATTTGATGATCGTTTTTAAATTGAAATTTTTGCTTGCTGTCGCACCGATTCTTAGTCTTATGGTCGTCTTTTACTTCCCATTCACAAACTCTGTTTATTCCACTAGCAAACTTTGCACATTACACATTTTACCATAGGTGATCCATTTCAGTTCATTTCTTCTGTTGCGTTGTTTTCTTTTCCTAATCTTTCTCAGCGAATAACTATCATTATTTATCTAAGTTGATTCGCATCCATTGTTGACAGAAATTTTGTTGTTTCTTTTAGTTATTTAAGAGCTGATGCCACTAACGATGATGACGCTCACGCAGCAAATAGTCACTCAACGGTAAGCACATATTCGACAGTAAAAGGTTAGCCAAAACCATCGAATCTTTAGTGAACATCGTCTTGATAACAATTCCTATGCAATAGGTTCTATACAAGGATCTACCAACAGTTGATGTGGTGTTTTTTTCACTTTCGCGGGTTTGTCCGATGCACTTTTTCATACAAATTTTATTAGCAACCAGGAGCAAGATATTTCACTTAACATTCACTTGAATATAGCAAACATTGGATCCTCTTTTATGCTTCTTTGGGAAAATGATGCATATGTATCTGGAAAAAAGTATATATAACGATAGTTAGTATAATATTAGAAAGTTATGAGACTATACGGAACATTCATTGATCATATATATGATCTCTAATTACTCAGCCCCAACAGTCCTAGAGTCCGATGCACAGTGAAACAACCTAGTAATTCCGATTCCTAGAAATACGATCGCTGGGAACCATTAAGACCTATTTTACTATACATCAAAAGAGCTGAAACTTGAGTAATAAACCCTTCTTTAAGGTGAAACTTTAGTTTATATTATTTTAAAGAAAGAATTATGACCCTGGTACAACTGCTCCAACACATCGTGAGTTAAAATCCTAACAAATAACAAATTTTGATCAGCACCCAGTTTATCTCGTGCTATTCTTTTTGGTAGCAAATTTTAACAAAATTGTGTAGTTCATTTATTAGCTATAAGTGAAAAATGACCAAAAAGACAGGGGATTATAAGTTATGACATTAGCCTTAAAGACAATCGCCCTTTAGGGTGTTTTTCAATAAACAAAAAAATAATATTGAGCTGAGTAAGCAATTAGATTCAAATATTTTACCTCACTTAAGGGTATAATTTTAATTGATAAAATTAGAAGTTTGAGTAAAAAAAACATATTATTAGTGACTATTTTTCGTTTTGGTTTTTGATGAAAAAATTGTAACATAGAAAAAGCCACATGCGTTTCTATCGGATACAAATAATTAAGATGGTAATCAACTTTTAACATTAACTTATCCTTGTTTTAACTTCACTAAATGTTCTATACTCTATATTTCTTTTACTAAAAACAAGTTCCTTATTGCAGATTTGCATATAAAGATACAGATAAGGATCTATAAATAGGAATAACACTTGTAGACCTAACGTAGCGTGGAATATATCGACTTCATCGGAGAACAAAACTCTCGCGAGTTATACGAACCGGTGTTACATTTTTTAATCTGACGTGATGATGTCCACATACATACATTCAGTCTATTTGTTCGTTCTTTCGCCTTCCATCTCTTTCTCTCGCACATATCTCGTTGTTCTCAATATCTTCCTAATTTAATGTTTCTTTTTCTCTCCTTTCTCTCTTTCCGCTCTTTCCACCGCATGAACGCACACATCACCGAAAAGTAACACGAAAGCACAAATCTCTCCACGCAGTATAACGAGCAATCTGGTCAAACTTTGTGCCGCCTGTAGCAGTACGGTAAAAAAAACTGTGCCGCGCGCTGTTTTACGTATTTCTTTGATGGTGTTCGTGCGTGACTGCGAATATATATTTGTTACCTTCTGCATCCTTGTACCAACAGAGGAGAAAAGATCGCTTCTAGAGTTTTGCTAGCAGAGAGAACGAAGCGAATAAGAACGATGTAGAATGATGCATACACCCGCACGGTTAATCATTTCGTGAAGCTCTACGAATCGTGGAAACGACAAAAACGGTCCGCACTGCTCTGTAGCTTTTTCTATTTTGCAAAAAAACGGTATAAGAAGTATTGAAGTGAAAATTTTCTGCGGCAGAATGCTGATCGCACATGAAGTACTGATGCAAATTCAACAAATTCGTACTCCACATTATAGCACTTATTCCTGTTCTTCTTGAACCGCTCAAGTCACAACACTTCACAGGCTATACACATTTGCAAATACACGCGCGCCTAGTCTCTACATACACACACATACTTCTTCCACTCTTTTATTTCGGCTGACACTATTTTTTCTCATTTTACTGTTAACTGCTTCGTCTAAAGTTCCCCCAATCGATGGGACAGGTTGATTAGAAAACAGTATTGTTTCTCCAACCAACACCAACACACCGTATGATAAAAAGAACATACAATTTTATTGTATGTATCATGTATGAAAGTTTTTTCCTGAAAAGCACAGTCCACAACGTTCATAATCATAGCATTTTAAAGAAAGCCAATGATACACTGCTACGAGTTGAGTAGTAATTGCAAGACACTGTTTTTACAATTGCGAAATGAGCCACAGTGTCATACGTTGATACGGTGCCGAAAAACAATTTGCACTTTTTCCCACTTTTCATCACTCCATCAAGCTAGGGTTGACGAATGCTTCAACATCGCTGTCGTTGATCTTCTACACGGAACACTGTGGACACGAGTTAAATGCCCAAAAAGCACTTTGTACCGCCACATATGGAATAAACTCCATTCATTCTAAGTGATGGTGGCAAAAATGATGATTTTACGTACTCTTAGAGGTTGTTTTCACAACGAATCACGGTAAAAATTTCACTTAAATGCGGACAATCTCACGGACGCCATCAATTTTTTTCATCATTGGCGGCCATTTTGAAGCAAATGCTTACTTTCGGTTGTATGGCGGCCGATGGTGGCGCTGCTGGCTATCCCTATTCCATAACCTAGCGTAAACGAGATGGGCTATGTAACGGTGCTCTTCACTCTTGCTGCAAGCAGCATTCGATGACTTCCATCAGTTAGAGGTCCCCACTTAGATTCGGGATAAGGAACTAAGTTATTTTTGACAAATCGTGAGTGCAAACAGCGTCAATCCCAACGAGCAAAGGAACTGTGTAACACCCGCTGAATAAGTGAGTCTTGAACGCATCCAATAAGGCTCAATTAAACGTCCAACAAGCAACACGAGAGAGCGCTGTATGGAGAGCCAGGCGAATCTTTAGCGAATCGGCCTCGGAATAGTCAGTAGGATTCGTTTCGTTCCGCTATAGAAAAAATGATCTCATTCAAGAAGTTGCCGCGGCAAAAACGAAAAGGGGAGCCCCGCGTTTGGGCCCTCTCTCTCTCTCTTTCCATCCTTTTTCCTTCTTCCGCTCTCATATCTCATACTAACACAGCGGGACTCGAACCGCGCAGTTTCTAACTCTCGACGAGTAGCCGCGCAGTTTCTAAAGGCGACGGACTGTCAAACGACAATGACGTTACGTCGCCAGGGGTTCGTTGGCGAAATGAGCTTGCTCATATCGCTGTACTGTCATTGTGTGGAATATCATATCTTTGTC
>KE525266.1:4884-35409 GCA_000441895.2 Anopheles sinensis | reverse complement strand
AAATTGGTGACGTGTGCAGCCTCCGAAGCCGACTCCACTGCGCTGCGCGAACGAGAGGAGCAGACCATCGCCGAAGCAGAGAGAGAGAGAGAGGGAAGCCGTCACCGTCCCCGGCCGAGCGTAGCCGATCATCGAAGATAGCGGAGGGGTGAGTCACCAACATCCACAGCCGACGCCAGGGGGAGCTTCTTCCCAGCGTGTCTTCAAGCCTCCCCTTCGACACCTGAGGGCACTGCTGTTCCAGTTTCCATCAACAACGGGCACTCACGCGGACACCAGCATCCAGCTAATTCGAAATTACACAACGTAGGGCGCAACAAGATTCCGTACCCGACGGAACAGGCACAATAATACACGCATGGAAAATGGTCCACAAAAACAAAGTCTGTCAAAAGCACGGTTGGATTTTGATCTTTGATGCTATCCCCAAACCGTTAAAAAATTGGCCCATGAGTGCCAGGGCTCACCTCCTCGACGACATGGGTTCGAATTTCAAACAATATCGGACCCGTACCCGAATATTAACGAACCACGCAACAATTCAAATATTCGTATGTTGAATCTAATGAATAAATGTATCGCCCATTGCATACATTCCAGTATAATATCACACAACAGGTGTAGCCAGAACCGGGAAAATGGCAATGGAACCGGGAAACGGTATGTTGAAATTAATGTAATAAATGTATCGCCCATTGCATACATTCCAGTATAATATCACACAACAGGTGTAGCCAGAACCGGGAAAATGGCAGCAGGGACCTCATTTACTCTTTTACCAAAATTTTTTTTAAATAGTAGGGTTGATTGCCTCATCTCAACACGGGACATTACTAAAGTAAAGATTTTTATCGTACTCTCTCAGCAATTTGGAGCTATAAAGATTCGTCATTAAACTTCATCAATTGTTCTTCAGGCGATTTTCAGTCTGCTGTCTAATTTTTCCTCCTGCTTTCATCTTCATCTTATTTGAGATCTTATTCTTCACGGTAACGTATACTTATATGGCCTTATCATACTGGTCACCAATGGCGACATGGAGAATTCACGGAAGTTTGGTGTTGACACCCATCGATAAAATATTATGTTAAGAGCCATTCCCGGCTGACAAAATCGCAATGCTTTCTCGTTTTGTCCAAGCGAAATTTGTAAACAACAAATCGAGAAAGCATGACGATTGACAGCAGGGTTGTTTAATGTAGGATGCATGAGAATTTTCTTAGTCTGCAATGAACCATTCAAATTATTCGTTTCAAATTATGCGTTTAAACCGAAACACATGAAATTTATTACGAGATAACGACGTGCTCTGTCTTGTGCAGTGCTCTCTTTTTGTGCAGTTATTTAAAGATTTGTTTTAACTTATATTTCAAATGCGAACGTGTACCAGTCAGAAAAGGTCATTCAATTTCATTTACTACCCAAACATAAAACCGTTGTACTCCTATTCTATTTATTATGTTTCATGTTCACGCTTGTCTGTTTGTTAACTGCTTTTTCAAAATATGTTAAATTCGAATGATAAGAAGCGCCATCTGGATGTCATATTTGGGGCCACATGGAGCTGCAGTGATAGCTTGGTTTTATTTATCTTTTTTCATAGGGGGTTTGTTATACACCTTGGATGTTCCCAATTATATATTTGCTATAGTCACCTTATAGTGCAACGGCAAAACCGGTTCGCTATAGAGTTGTGTAACTCAGATTCAGATTCATGAAGCTGAATGAATCTCTCAACGAAATTAATGAATCTGAATCTCTGGGTGAAAGATTCATGAATCTTCAGGGATTCATTAAGATTCATAAAGATTCATGAATCCCTAAAGATTCTTCGGGGTTCATGAATCTTTAGGGATTCATGAATCTTTAGGGATTCATAAATCTCAAAGGGATTCATGAATCTTTAGGGAAAAAGTTCGTCGGGTCTCCGGTTATATTTAAGGATTCATGAATCTTTACACATTCGTGAATGTTCTCAGCGAATAATGTTTCTCTGAAGATTTATGAATCCTAAAAATTCTTGAATACCTGAAGATTCGTGAATATCTAAAGATACATGAATCCCAATGATTCATGAATCCCTGAAGATTCATGAATCCCTAAAGATTCATGAGTCCCTGAAGATTCATGAATCCCTGAAGATTCATGGATCCCCAAAGATTCATGAATCAATCTGAATGAATCTTAGGTGAAAGATTCATATGAATGAATCTCGCCTAAGGATTCATTAAGCACTACTCTAGTTCGCTAATGTCAAGTCAGACAGGGATCTTAGTGATAGGAACTTGGAATTTCGGCAAATGAGCATATCCCGGAAAGCTTTATTCGCTATTCCATAAAATACCCGGACGACTCTGCATCGTAAAAACCCAAAAATTTCATTCACATCCAAATGGAATGAACATGCCAACAGTCATTTCGCATATGAAAGAAGCATGAGCAAAAAAGGATCTGAATGAAAGCCAACCGATCCAGCTTCACCTTCGTATTGGCAGCACGTCTTATTCCGGTACATCGTGTCCTTTAAACCGTTATTAAAGCCCCGGTACACGAAGCGCAAACTCCAAGCGAAAACTAAAAAATTGTTGCATTTTTATGTCAAAGCGAGGTTTTCTAAATTTTCGGATCTTCATTTGGGATTTTACCGCTAGTGTTATTAATATTTTAACAATATTGATTTCTACGATGATTTTAAACACGGAATGGATAAAATGAGAGCAAACAACTGTTTTGCCGAACTTGCGTTATTACACGAGCCGGTGGCAGTACCAGCTGGATTGCAAACGCAAATAAGAAGAAGATCGCTCTGGAACGCAAGTCCTTTAACCATCATAATGGTAGGCCGTTAAACATCATAGTAAACATTGGGTGAATTCCTGAGAATAATAGTTGATAATTCCCAGGAATAAACAATGGGGTAAAAGAGTAAATGAGGCCCCTGCCGCCATTTTACCGGTTCTGGCTACACCTCTTGTGTGATATCATACTGGAATGTATGCAATAGGTGATACATTTGTTCGTTAATTTCAAACTACGAATATTTAAACCTTTGTGTGGTGCGTTAATATACGGCTATGCAATCAACCTAGTGGTGCGGTATGAGGGGGGCCCATGGGCCCCCCTTATCTCACAAAATTATAACAAACTCGCTGCGGGCGCGCCGCCGTTTCAAATTCATTTTTTCGGCTATTGGTTCATAGTATAATTTTCAAGGTAACTCAACATGTAAAAGTATATTAAGCTGCATTCAACCTCCACTGCACGATTGTTTTAAGCCGTTATGTTCTTTTAACCGAACCGGTAGCGTTCAAAGATTTGAAATTACCGCATGTATTGTATTTTGCATAGCTTCAGGTTTGAACCGGTAGGAAATTTGAATCGGTAGGAGGATGAGCATCTAGGCAGGGGCCTCATTTACTCTTTTACCAACAATTGTTTTTTTTAACGCAGCTTCCTGCGGTTTTAAGAAAATAGCACACCAATATATCACACGGGCTGTTCCCAACAATACTCTTATAACACTGGTGGCCAAGGCATTGCCAAAGCCGCCGGACTGTTAAAAGTCGGTGAAGATACATAGTTTGACATAATGGTATATTGATAAGGCAGGCCATCTGGCACCTTCGGTTCAAATGGTTTTCTGCAGTTTAGAACATATTTCCTACGTTTATAATACCTACTCAAGGCTTCCGTTTAGAAGTCCATGTTCTAATCTTCTGTCTTACAAAATGCATTGAATCGTATGAGTAAAGAACAAAGATTTGATAATTGATTGCTAGCAAAATCAAGAAGCATGAATTTTTTCAAAATCAAGTTAAAAACACCAAAGATATACTTTCCATACAATGACAGTACCGTGATATGAGCGAGCTCATTTCGCCACCGAATTCCCAGCCGCCCGAATTTCATTATCATTTGACAGTTGGGCGGCTTTGACAATGCCGCCTTTGGCGACCAGTATGATAAGGTTTCGCCAGACGGTGGCAATCTTTTTACGGCACTATTGACATTTTTTCCGTATTCGTACACGATTTCGTAGAGTGTATGTGTGAGCCAAGGGACATTGCCGAACGAATTGACAATCTATCCGTGGGTCGATGGATAAGCTCGAAACATTGATGAACAATGTTGACAGCCATGCTTGAATGCGAACGAAAGATTGACGAAAACATTGCTAAAGTCTGGCAGAGCCTATAAGGGCATAATACCAGCAAGCGAACCAATAAGGCCTATTGTCAAACTCCAACAATCGACTAGACGAACGGAAACCGATCGATGAAAGTTTCGTCGATTTTTTTCCAAGCGTAACTGTCAAGCTGGTACGAAACGGCTGGTTCATTTTGTAAACAATGGAAAATCTGTGAAGACTTGGCGAGTTCTATTTCTTAAATTTTTTCACCAAATGATGCCTGCGTACCATGCTACCACTTTATTTAACTTTAAATGTGTTTTATGTATTGGAATTAACTATTGGAACCCCCGTGTGGTATCTTCAATAGAACTGTTTGCCACTTTCCGCAGCACTAGACTTGCGGTTAAGAATTTGTCCAATTCGAGTTGCCGTTCGAGAACCGTAATGCAATTTTTAGACAGATTACTTTGATCGACAAAATCGTTCTCGAACGGGAGCCGGACGGAAACTCGAAGATGAGACGTAATGCGAATGTGACGTTTGCGAAGGAAATTGTCGGTCGTTCGAGTTTGATAATAGGCCCTAATGCATAGGTGTGCGGCAAGTTCTGGGTTTGCATTTGGTACGCTGCGTTCAGGGATGGTTCGATGGTTTGTACCATCCCTGTTGCGTACCATACCATCAGTGTAGTCCCGGCCTCAGTGTAGTCCCGGCCTGACAGCTGCTAAAAAATTGAATTTCTGCCAACTGGGTTTGCAAGTACAGGCTGGCCCCGCCGTAACTCGGCCTCGCCGCCAAAGTTTCAAATATTCGTAGGTTGAAATTAACGAATAAATGTATCACCCATTGCATACATTCAGATATAATATCGCACAGGAGGTGTAGCCAGAACCGGGAAAATGGAGGCAGGGACCTTTTTTTCTCTTTTACCCAAATAACAATTGTTTCGAATCCCAAAAGTTGTCAAATCTGATTCGAGTCCCAATTGAATCAAATCTTTACATTCCGTCAAATTGGATCCTATAATCTTTGAAATCCATCAAATGGGATTCGAATCTTCGAGTCTTCCGAATCCCGATTCTGCCAACACTAGAAAGTGGTGTGAAGCAGAAAAAGCAATATGGCCACCGTTGTTCTCTTCCTTGTCGTTGTTGAAATTTTGGGGAAGAGTTGAATGCAAATTTCACAAGTTTCGTGTAGTATGTGACGCAGAAAAAGCTGCATAACGTTGGAGGTGGAATGTATAGAACACTTATAGTATAAATACAGTTTCATGGACTGTCGCACCTTCCAACTCCAATGCCCGTCGACGTCCGAGTTTCTTCGCACGGAAAGTTGAATCGGATCGTATTGTGTGGTGTAGTTGTGAAAATTGGTTCGGTTGCCTTTGCGAGTTCAGAATGAGCAGCGTTGTTTGCAGCAACGGATAATTCGCTCGATAAAGGTGCATGAAAAATTCGGATTAAATGCCTATCAGAGGGAAAGGTCATCAAATTGATCTGTTTGAACCACATTGAAAGGTATGCTTGCGCGGGTGCAAGGGGAAAAAGGATGAAAAAGTGAAGCAGTGTTTGTTCTCAACATAATGTACCGATTGATGTGCATGTGTGTGGGATGAAAGTGTGTGTGTGTGTGTATGTGTGTGATGTGTGATGCGTGTGTGTGCATGCGTTCGTACGGTTAAACGGCTGTGTGTATATGGTGTGCAGATACAAGGAAAAACAAAATGCATTGGGATGGGATGCAGGAGGACATCCATAAGTTAACATTTGGGCATGATTTTTTCTCGCAGCTGGAATAATGCTGAACAACATACAACTTGCGCAACATCGCAGAAGACATGACGCAGAACGAAACAGTGCAAACGATAAACACAAAAAATGGGTTTACGCTCTTAAATATTTTTTTATTATAGTGATAGATTATTGTGGTGATAGATCATTTTGTTTGTGGAACGAAAAGTAACGATTATGGAACGAATAGGAAAACAACATTGAACCTTGCCTTTGTATGTGTGTATTGTTTTTTTTTTTATAACGAGCGATCCCGTTTTGTATGTAAATGTTTTGTTACTCTTTGGGAAACACGTAGAAAAATATCGTCTTGCTTGCTATTTTGAAGTAAAAAATCAGTGTTACATTGACATTCGTATTAACTTGTTATTGAAACACTCGCATTTTATCCGCTGTGTTTGGGGGTTGATCCTTTTTGCCACAATATACCAATGACGATACTACACATAAGCCACCGAGCAGGCTATTGAGCAACTAGATTCATCGATCGATAATCGTATATTCATTAATTCAGACTTAAAGCCAATTGAAATGAATGAAAATAGATCTTTATTTAAAAATGTGAATGATTGCGCTTTAAAATAGAATAAAAAACAATGCTCTTATACATATACCTATTCAATCAATGGTAATATACTGATCTATAATTGAAATCTTTATCCACATTAGCACTGCGGCAATAGTTTGAATCTCCTAGTAATCGTGCCTGAATATCGCATTCCTTTGTATTGATCGTCAACATCGTTCCGGGCAATCTCATGTCGATCTTTGTCCAAATAAACCCACACGGTTGGCCAAAACTCATGGAATGTTAGCAATACTTTGAAACACAATGGTAAGCATCTATCGATCGTCTATGTTGGCACGATACGTTTGATATATGTTAAGCACGGTTTATGTTTATTTGTAGACAAAAATGATACAACTGCCGGACGGGGGTCAGAATCAACAAATACCAGATGTAACCGATAAGGACAGCTGCAGTGGGGGAGTCCCGTTCACAACGACAAACCCACAAGCGACTTCGACTCCTTCTGCCAAAGTACAGGAGCTACAGCAGGCTACAAATGACACCCAAGGTGATGGGGCGGAGAAACCGCACCCCAAAAACCGCCGTACATCTAGTCGGCGATTCGCGGTCGGGTCGGGTCGCAGTGATGATGAGCCTTCCACCTCCACATCCTCAACTGCCTGCTGCTTGGCGATCGCTTCGTCGTCGCCGGTATGTGATGACGAAAGCCGTACATTCAAGATGCCATCAGTTATGGGACCATCGGAGTCAAGAATTATATGTCGATTACCGCTGGATCGGTTGGAAACAATATTAAGCTCTTTGGATATCGCTAAACGGAGCATAAATGGTGCCACAGACAATTCGCCGGTCGATACTGTTTTGGATTTGAAAAAATCGCTACCAACCGATGGAAGAGGAAGCACAGCAACATCATCAGTGACGCAGCAGTCGAACGAGATTCAGCTAGCTCAAGATGAGTATGGTCCCTTGTACAAGCTGCTCTGCCTTTACTGCGAACGGACGTTCAGCAACCAGAAGCTTATGTTTAAGCACACTGATCGGGTGCATAAGCTGTCGAAGGACAGACGCAGCAGCTCTCGCGTTGTGTCCACGGCAAACGTTGCAGACGTTTCGTTATGCTGCAACTTTTGCTACAAAGGTCGAACACTGAAACCATCGTCAGATGACCTACCGCAGCTATTTAAACATTTGGTTACGCACCATTCCGATCGATATTATGCCTGCGAGCAGTGCATTTTACGGTTTCCCTGCGAGGAAGCGCGTGAAGCACACATGGAAGCAATACATCCAGCGACAAACGGTGCCCGACCCAAATCAAAGGCAGCTCTAAAAGCGTTCAGTCATAATCGCAATAAAACAACCAATTACAGTCTTACCCTGCCCAGCAGTGCAACAGTTAAAAGCAGCAAATCTGCCAAGAAAAAATCGGCCACGCCGGATACTTGTGCATTTGATACCGAAGCAACCCTCCAGAACTACACCACCAACGACGACCGCAACGAAAGAGACCAGCCTGCAGACACGGAAACATCCGCTGGCACTGGTGGCCAGAGTGCACGGCTGCGATCATCGCCAAGGAATACCGTGGCCCCGTTGCATAGTCGCGGAGATGGGAAAACCAAAATGAAAACGCTAGTTTTCAAAAAATCCGAGCGATTACTTATGCGTAATGCAGAACCGATGCTGCTGTCCCGGTTGGGTATTGCTCAGCATCGGTTGCCCCGTCAAAGTCGCCGTCTGCTGGCAATCGCTTCTTCCTGTGCCAGGGGTGATGCACTTTCGTCATCATCATCATCATCATCGTCGTCGTCGTCGTCATCATCGTCGTCGTCGTCGTCGTCGTCATCATCTTCTTCGTCATCATCGTCGTCATCGTCCTCATATTCAACGGGCACCGCAGGTCGGGCAAGCAGTAGAAAAAAGCATATCGCTTTGAGTTTGGAGGAGTCGCTGAAGGTAGACAACTGCGTTATTAAGGTTACGAAACTTAAAAGTATTCGCTCGTCGCTGAACAAATTCACCGTAACTTCCACATCCGATGGTGGTGGTGGTGGTAGCGGCGGCATCAGTTCCGGCAATCAAACATCCGATCCCGGCAGCGGTCGTAGCAAAATAAGCGATTTTGTACTAGCAACGACGACTGGAGTGGCTCCTAGCAGTGGTACTACATTTCTGCAAGGCCGAAGTGGAATCGGCAGCAGCTATACGACGTCTAACAGTGCCAGTAGCGTTACTACTGGTGGCAATAACAATTGCAGTATTATGAGCAACACCACTGCGAGCACTGCAAGTAGTGTTAGTAGTGTTGGTTTGTTCGACGTAGATTTCTACGAAAATGTTACTCGCAATGTTAACATAAATTTAAGCTGCTTTTTGGATGGGAAGCTGCAGCTATCTCCGTCGGATATGCCGTCTCCTAGCGTGAGCGCAGTTAATGCAGCGGTGCCGACTGTGCGATCCATTGTCGTACGGAGCCCGGCGGTGACTGACAGCAAGATATACGAGGCGACGGATTTGCCAGTGGGTGGTGGCGTAATGTTTCCAACGTTGCTTACGGTCGAGCAGTATGGTACGGATGTTGGGCCAGGGCAATCTTCGATGGCAACGTCGTCGGCGAAAGCGAAGAAACCGATTACAAAAAACTCCTGGAAGTGGAAGTGGGATTTCGTGAAGAAATACAAGTACGTCAATGAGAATGGGCGGATTGTGAAGAAAATAAAGCAACCGACGCTCGGTTTGCGCGATCTCTCCAAGCTCGATATGTGGACGCAGCTAACGATGCGGATGAAGTACGAGGAGGTACGCAAAAGCATTTTGCCCAACGAACGCGACGACGTACCAAAAGAGGAGTGTGTTGCAGTATTACGTCAAGATAAGCAAGCCATGGTGAACCAATTGGATCAGATACTTGACGCACGTTTGCTACCTCAAATCGATCTGGAGCAAAACGATCAGCGAATAATAAAGGTCGAGCCAGCAGACGAACAACCGAGCATAGACAGCGGTAATGAATCTTCCAAGTCCCTTATCCCGTTACCTAGTGGCAACGAGGAAGGTGTAACATTGCCCCATACAGACATGGATCTGGGACAGGCGTTTTTGCAAGGGCTTAAGCTGATGAAACTTGTACAACACAATAACCTGCTTCCGGTCGTGCTGAGTGGCGAATGGGCCCGTCCACGGTGTTACATTTGTTATGGCTGTGGGGACAAGTTTAATTCACTCAAGCAAGTAGAAGAACATCGCATTTTTCGGCATCCACACGTCTACTCAACGTTCTACGAAATAGTAGGGCGCGAGCTCATCGAGAAGCGATTGTACAAGCACTTTTTTATCCCTTACTCCGCTCTAGCGGCTCATCGTTTGCATTATTTGCGTTTGGCCGAACCGGAGTTTGAGCCGGAAACCGGTTCGGTTCCGTACACCGATGGCACCTACAATAGCATGAATATTGAAATTAAAAACGAAGACTCATCCTCCAATGAAGCCACTTCCGTTTCCACAACAACAAGCGCAGCATTAGCTTCATCTTCGCGCTCTTCGATCTCCAGCAACTCGATTACGACACTAGCAACGTTAATGGACGCTAGTGCCGACTGTGTAACTTCCCTTACCCGTTATCCACCCGCTCTTGCAGAGGACGAAGGCGAAAGCAGTACGGTGGTATGCAGCAAATGTAAAAAAGAGTGTCAGAATATGTTGGTTTTGTATGCGCACATGCTACATTGTTCCAACGATTACGTTTGGTTGCAAGCTAAAAAACGCATGAAGTATCGTCGCGCTAGACGTCGACGGGGCGGTAACCGAAATACTTCCGGCACTGTCGGTGGACTAAGCTGTGCTGCGTCACTGCTGGCTACCGTGCGTAAGGCCCAGCAAAATCTGCAGCATTCGGTAGAAAAGTCGGAAACGGCATCTACAAGCTCCACGTCATCTTCGAAGGAAGGCGGATTAAGCATCGACCTCAACAACAGTTCCAACACAAGTACGGCAAGCACCAGCAATGGTAGTATTGGAAGTATCAGTCATTCGCCTAGTAATAAGAAGAAATCCAAGTCACCAAAGCCAAAGGACACTGACAGTGAGTACTTTTCAGTTTACTGAAGACCATTGCAATTTTATTCGTATGGGTTTTTATAATACTTTTTTTTAATTCGATACGTGCGTACGTTGATTGTCAAATCTAACCGGTATAAGTTAACTGAAAGGGAATTTAGCTAGCGTTTTGATTATGCATGAAAGGGTTTATTGAGAAGCTCTCTAATACGTGACATTTTTAAGATCTATTGGAATGTTCACATATTTGCATGTGCTATGGATTAAAACCGTAAAATCACCTTCGCTACAACTTTTCGGTGAGTTCTTATCGTTTTGCTTGACTATGACGAGATCCTTTCTGTTCTTCTTTTGCTAAATGTAAACTAAAGGACAATTGTTTTACTAAGTGGTAAACTAATAGTCTAATTAACACTTTGAAGTTCGATAACACCGTGTGGTAATGAAAAATCGGAACGATTTCCAGCGCACCATATCTTGGAGTTAGGACAGCGTTATCGGCGATGTACTCAAACACACTTTGTTTTAGTGGCAACGCGGTCTTATTGTTACGATCACATTTTTTTTATTTGTAGTTTTTTAACCATAACATAAGGTAAATATATTTAGTTGATTTTGAACGTTTGGTCGTTTTGCAATTATAGATAGAAAGCTCTAAAAAACAATCTGCAATACGCGAATTGACCAGAGCAAAACAGTAAAGCTGTTAAAACACCGTGAATCGTGCGGACGTCAATGCTTCAATGATAGTCAAAATAAACATTACAATTAAAGAATTAATAACAGAGTCAAAATAAATATTTCAAATAAACCCATACAAACTTCTAGTCAGGTGCAAGTTTTAATTATTAATTTCATTCTTTTCATATTTTTAACATGTACAAAACCAAACATGTCAGCCCAACGCCAAATTGTAACACTTTGCACGAATACTGAATGCTGTTCTAAAACATAAAAATATCATAACTTTTAATCTAATCAATACCAACCTACCTTCTTGCTTTTAGGTGACATTGTGAAGCGTCTGTTAGCCAATCTACCTGCAAAGCGAAACTCGCGGCAAATAATACTGCAGACAGCGAAGCAACTAGGCAAACGATCTAATGTTAAAGGACGGATACCACTCGTTGCTCCATCGAAGGCTTCGAAATGCGTCGGGTTAAAGTCTCGCCACACCCTCGGCACAGTGGCCCCGCGAATAGCCAGCCCCAAAGAGACGAAAAAAGTCAGCGTCGCTTCGCGATTAGCTGCAGGGTCCCTTCCTACTACGAAAGCAGATAAACAGCCCATTCGCGATGGTGCTACTAGTGCGACTCCATCGGATACATCTACTGCTGCCTCGTCGAGGAACTTACGAAGTACGTCAGCCGATCATAGTCGCTCTCCCCAAAGAGAGGAAAATGGTACCGTAAGTGGCAGCACAAGGAGTAAGTGGACGTCCGCAAAAGTGCAGAAGAATTTGATATCGAAGCAGAAGGAAAAGCGTAGTCAAAAGGGCAAACTAGTGAAGGAGGTCGAAGGGGAAAAGAAAAAGGTTCAACAATGGAAAAAAACAAGTCGTCAGTTTCGTCGAATTACAGCTAGTGGCAAACGAATTTTACGCAGTGGATGTTCTCGAGAAAAACCGGTATCTGGTCGTAAGCCCCAGTTAAGAAAGAAAGCTTTACCTGGGCGTAAAGGGAAACTAAAAAAATCCATT
The DNA here is from genome assembly GCA_000441895.2 of Anopheles sinensis. Taxonomy (NCBI): domain Eukaryota; kingdom Metazoa; phylum Arthropoda; class Insecta; order Diptera; family Culicidae; genus Anopheles; species Anopheles sinensis. The sequence goes on along the minus strand of KE525266.1, from coordinate 23,194 downwards.
ACCAGTTCGCAGACAGGCTCAGGTTCGAAATCGGTTGACAAGGACGTAGAAACACCCAAGGCTTTATGCAGCGATCAAGAAAGGGAAAACTTTCAGGAAGACAGTACACACGAAGAATCTTCCATCCGTTCTATTCGAACGGATGAATTCGATGTTGAAAAGACGAAGGATATTGAAAAGACAAATACTGATCACAATGATACACACATGTCGGAAGAAAGATCAAGTAATGTGGAAACATTTACAGAAACAACACCACACAATGATAACGTCAGTGAACACCCAGCACTTGTCGATGGCGGTGAAATAGTTGAGCATGAAGATGGGACCGTTCATGATTTAAACAAACAGACCTCCTCAATCGCTAGCGTAGATGCAAAGGGAATAGAACAATTACAGGCCGAGGCTGAAGATATAAAAGAAGTATCGGACACGTTGGAACAGTTCAAGGCACCATCCAATCAGGAGGAGGTGGCAAGTGAGGTAGAAACCATTCATCCTGAATCACTCTGTCAAACAGAAGCACACGACTCTTCGTCATTGGCTCCTTCCGATAAAGTGCAGAACGATACTGACGTTGTTGATATGGTGGCATCTTCTTCGTCATCGGTGAACAACTGTCCGTACAACCGTTCGCTCTTAGACAGTAGTAGTCAATCACCGGCGAGCAAACGTAAGCCTAAAAAATTGAACGATTGTATAGCAATGCTAACGGGAAAGCTTTCAGAAAGATTAGGTGTAGATTTTTTCAACAGTCAATCGCAGCGCAAAAATTCCGATTCGGTAGAACAAACCTCCCAGACAACATCGGAGAAACATACATCAAAAACGCCGGCGCCCGTGTCTGGTTCGTTACAAGTAGAAGAACCATCAACCCAAGAGTCACCACATTCAAAACATGAGTTTGTCATGGTACCGTGTAAAAATCAACCGGAAGTAACTGCATCCCCCGTTCAACACTCTTTGCACGAAAAGCTGCCGGTACCGATGAATCCTAAGAGTTCGGTGATAGCAACCCCACAGTCAGACGACATACCTGGTCAGAAGTTGAAATTAGACACACAGAATCCACCTCAAATGGCACCCGTTTCTCTGGTGGTGAACCACTTGCGCTCTGCAGTTAATCATTCTGAAGGGCGTATGCCGTCGTTGCGAGAATCGGTTGCAATACCACCTTCGACCAGCGTATCAGCACATGAAATAGAAGATCACTTGTCCGATGAGCCGTTAAATTTATCTAAAACCTGCCGCGACCGTCGAAACACGTACAATACGAGTTTGACACCAATGGGTTCTCAGCTTCACCAACAACAGCCATTTCACGCACAACAGCAACATCAACCATATCAGCAGCAACAGTATCAACCTGGCTCCCGGCCCGGTTCGCCTGTCCTACACTCTGCGGAAAGTCATTTGCAGCAACACAACCATCGCATGCAACCGGCGCCATCGCACAGCCAAAAGTATCTGCCCCCGAACATGGTACCAAATTTGTTGCATCCGAATCCACTTCGGAACAGCCTCGCTGCCGATCAGACAGAATCAAACACGGGCTCATCCTGTACGATCACGCCGAAGCCCGGGAGTGGAAATTTATCGTCCATTAAACTCCCCCCGGGCTTGATTATAGAACGGGTGGAGTATAAGCAATCGCGTCCTATCATTTCGAAGGAAGCTCCATCCGTGACGATCGTAGCACGGCACCGCCAGCTTCCCCATAGCGTGAATTCCCATTCAGAAGAGGCTACGGAAAGCCGTAAATCGGGTGCCACCGTAACAATGCCTTCGCTTGGTGCGGGTTTTTCTACACCTCCGTTTGCGCATTCACTCTCAATGGCCGATCCACAGCCTCCGACATCGATGCAGCAACACTATTGTAGCGGCCGAGAGCATACGAAAAAGGTGTTCGATGGGTGTGGCAGCAGCGGCACAAGCGGTGCCCATACTTCCAACAACCTACCCATTACGGCAGACCAAATGGCAAGCAATAATGTTCGCGTTCTACCGGCGGCCGAAAAGCCGACCCAAACAGTCGTTCCCTTTGTAGAGAATCGCATTTCGGTGACCATCACCGAAGCGAAACCACCACCACCGGACCGCCTGCAGGATGTACGCATACGTCCACGGAACAATTCATCTTCAGCGTCCTGCTCGCTACCTTCGGCAAGCCATCCGCAGCCATTTAAATCTCAACGAAACGACAAAGCACTGCCATCGATCAGCTTCTCAGCTAAGGCCCAGCCAGCAAGTCCAGCCCCATCGGTGCTACTACCTACGCAGCAAGCAGTTGCCAAAGTACCGTCATTCCGTCACCAACAGGTACCGCAAAATCTCTCTAGTGTAGGAGTTCCGAATTCTCCGGAGAAACCTCACCATACAACGTTGATTATACCACACGTTCCAATGCCGCACCACGCTCCTCCATCGCAAGTGACTGGCAATGCGACCAAGCGAGGTCGCCGGAAGAGTATTTTTGTCTCCTCCCCCGTTGTCACCGACGGCTGTCCATCCGTCCCCGAATTAACGGGCAGCTCGTCTCGTGAAACGAAGAAGATTACAGCAGCCAACAGTACAACCGATTCATCGATCCAATCGCTGCGTTCCATCCTTGCCCCGACACAATCGTCCTTTGCACCGACTGCGGACAGTTTGTGTAGGGCTAATATGCTGGCTTCTATGTCATTTTCATTGCTACCGCCCGGTCTGCTCGGAGGTCCAGCGAGCATGGGGCTGGACCTGCAGCGGCTGGCTGCCGTTGGACTACCCGCCCACCTGAAACCGCCGGTCATTCCACCTCTGACCGTTCCCGTCTCGACTGCTTCGGCATCGTCTTCCGCCACCTTGTTGGAAAAAATCCTGCAACCGACGCGCAACGAAGCGCTCACAAATGCTCTCGAACAATCGTTAAAGAGTGCTCAAGCGTCTTCGTCGAAACCTTCGTCGGAACAGCAACTGCTCGGTTCGGATAATACCCCACCGGTGTCGTTCCTGTGCAGTCAAAACACGGAGAACATCCAACTTGGGCAGCCAAATAGTGACGCTGCCGTGACCGGGATTCCGTTTGCACATGTGCAAGCAACGACGACATCGTCGTCGCGTACGGCGATGAAGACGCCGGAAGAAAAATCCTCCGGTGGTAGAAGTAAAAAATCCTCTTCGTCTGGGCGTTCCGCGAAGAGAACTTGCTCGCTGGGTGACTTTGACCGGAAAACGCTGATGGAACAAATTTGGAATGCATCCATCGTCGATGCCATGATGGAGAAGGATGCGAAATTAGAAGGTTCCCGGTTGCTGCTACAAAGCACAATTCCAACGCCGCAGCAGTATCGATGCAGTGGGTTGACGGGTGCCGAGAAATCGCTGGGACCACTACCGGCTGTGGAGAGTGCATTGGCGTGCGGCGTGGATTTATGCGTACCTCGCACTACCCTTTCACGGATTGTCTGTAATACTCCGGAAGAGAAGGCAAGCTCGAATGAACCGCATTCGCATCAGTCGAACCAAAGTCTGCTCAACGAACCTAAAGAGCACGACAGCAGCAGAAAACCACCATACGAAGAACGATTGCGAGAACAAAATGACCAACCAAGTGCGAATAATAAGTTGCCATCGCAGGAAGAAAAAGTAGACCGGCAGAAAGCTTTTGAACTGCCAGCTCTATTAGAACCAAGCGATCTCACAGTGATCTCACGAACGCCGGACCATTCTGCCCAAGCAGGGGAAGATGAAACCGGGAAGTCTCAAGCGGAGCGGCTATTTGAAAAAGAATCTGATAAAATTTACCCGAATGAACCAAAGTCCTCGGTTGACATGGCGAACACCGTTCAACGAGCCGGTGAACTGAATAACGTGGAGCAAGCAGACCAGACACCGGAGCAAGATTGTCCAAAATTGGCGGCCGATGCAAATGTGACGCCAGGAGATTCGACTGACACGGCCAAGTGGGACGAGCGTCGCGTGCAGGCAGAAAGTGTAACGCCGACACCGAAAGTTGTCCGCAAGCGTAGGAAAAACGAACTCGCCTCCATTCTGTCCGATCAACTGCTTGAGAGCTTCAAAGAGGTGGACAAATCACGGCTGGGTGATTTGAAGCTGCTGCACGACATAACTTGTGAGACGCCGGACGTTAAGTTCACCTTGGAGCAAATTCCACAACTGGCGAAGCGCAAATCGAATCCGCCGCGTATGCCAGAACTAGTCTCACAGTCCGTATCGTCGTCAGAAAAGGTCACAACGCTTGGCGCTGGTAGTAAAAAGCTGGGAACTAATAAACGTAGTCCAAAAGAAGTGAATCCCACGTTAGAAGGCAGAGAAAAAGCTGACGAAACGTGCGAAATGGCAGACGCTGATTCCACGGGTGACAGAAATCAGGAACAGGCCTTAACACTTGCTCGTCCTCCATCCGGTCAAAGCGATGCGGTGAAGGAAAGCAGCACAAAACAACAGCATTCATCATCATCAGCATCTTTTGTACCGACCCGCAGAACCAGAAAGCTTTCGGTGGACATTGAACGACTTCGCCCGGCAGCGTTGGCCAAAATGGAACGGATGGCACAGAAAAATGTTTCGCAAAAGATCGCAGGACATTTGGACATAGCCGTACCGAAAGCGCAAAAAGATCCTCCGGTCGGTAGAAGCGCCAAGGGGGGCGGTAAAGTAGCGCAGGTGAAGGGAAAAGGTTCGTCCAGCTCAATGGAGGATGGGTCGAAACAAGGCACTAAGATCGAAACGGCCATTGCTGCCAGCGGCATCATAGAAAGAAAGGATACAAGCAACGTTACTGGTACGGATCTCAAGACCCTACCCGTTGAGGTGCCGCCGGTGGGAATAAAACAGACCAAGGATGGCAAACTCTCTAAACAAAAAAGCAAAGAACAAACGCCTGCACCAATTATGCCAGCGGGCGGCGATGCAGCAGATACGCGGGGAGGAGTACTCGAGCACCAGGACACCAGCGTCCGTGGTGTACCGGAAACGGTTTCGCAGCTGACGGACAAAAAATCGACACCGACCGTTGCTACTCCTATCATCAAGCGGGAACGTCGGAAGTCTGTGTTTGTCGATCGAAACATGGCCAAATACGTCGAACGTGATAAGGAGCACGAAGATCAACTGCATTCAGCAGGCAACAAGCAAGCAAGTAAAGATGACTTATCACTCACCTTGCGTCGTGGGATGCGTAGTCAGGATAAAACCGAACCGATCAAGATGGACAGCTTTGTAGAGACGTCGATGAATCCGCGCGACCCGCGCCGTCGCATTGTACAAAAACGAATGGAACAAGAGCGGGCAGCAGCAGCAGCATCTTCCGTTAACAAACCGTGCAATATCGAGGAGAAGCTAGAAACATTGCAGAACTCTACCGGCGACGATATGGCACAAAAAGAGAATATACAAGACCCCGGCAAAAAAGTGGTGAACACTAATTCGGCGAATCCGGCGAAAAAAATCAGCATCTCTGCAAGTGCGGTGCAGCAGCAACCACCAACCAAGCTTGAGGACAGCAAGGCTCCCGCAGTACGTAGAATCAGTGCACGGAGAGCGTCCGTGTTTGTACGTTCGCCAACGCCACCACCACCACCTTCTCTAGCGCAACCAGCTTCGGCGGCGGCCGACAAAAATACCGCCGATGGGCAAAGTGGTGACAAAGGAAAATCCAAAGAGGACGAACATCTGCGTACGATTGGGAACGAAACCAGACGCATCTATCGACGACGAGCCTCTATCTATCAGGTACCAGTCGAGATGCTGCAGCAGGACGATGCGGACGATTTCGAGTCGCGCGAAGCCGAACCGGAAAAGAAAAGGAAACCCGCAGGGCAGCAGGGCAACACCAACCGTCGATCGAAAACTCCCGGTCCCGGGGACTGGAATCGTCGTGGTCAGATACGATTAAACGGTAAGCCAGAGCCAACGATTGAATCGTTACTGCTACAAGCAACCAACTCGTCCGATAGCTCCAACGCGCTCAATGGTCCGAAACGGCGAACAACGAAGAACAGTCAAATCGCGGAAACAGTTTCCAAGTTGTTCAACATTCAGGAGGAAATTATGCTGATCGATAGTAGCCGTCGGAAGCCGAAAAAAGCCAACACCGCACCCTTGTCATCGTCCTCGACCCCGGCACAGCCGTCGCTGCCCCTGGTGGTAAACATTCCGGAAGAAAGTGCAAATGCTGCAGGTGTCTTGCAGCAGGAGCATGAACGGTTACCGAGCGCACAACATCAGCCCGGAGAGTTAACGATTGTTGCGGCTGCTGGGCCCGAAGAGGGCAACATTTGCAACAGTAAGGACAACCAACAACAACAACACCAACAGTCGCCGCTGCCAGCATCGTCCCCACCGGCAACGCTTCCGCTACCTCCTCCACCTCCACGAAAATCTATTTCCTTTTCGAACGATGACGAAGACGATTCCCCAAAGGTCATCAACGAGCTGGTGGAAAATATTTTGAAAAATGCCCACGAATCGGACTCTTCCAACGATTCCGAGGACGACAACATGTCGCTCGCTTGCTTCGTGGCCCAGAAGAGTGTTGCGGAGGGTGGAGTCCGGCGGCGGCGCGGTGAAGATGATGGTGGTGTACATTTGGACGAGGACGACGGGCTGATGGCGAGCATGTACATTCCGGTGAGAGCGATGTCAGTTGCAGGAGACGACGACGACGGCAGCACCACCTACACCGACGGTATGGATGACGATTTGATGAGCGTCACGACGGAACTGGCACCGTCAACCGGCGGCGGCAACATGTACGGTGGGCGTGGCGGAAGAAGAAAGCGTCGCCAGTTGGCGCCACGTGGAAGCAAACTGAAGCGGCAACAGCAAGCAAAGGCGAAGGCAGCTCAGGCTCAATCCGATGACAAGCATTCGGTCACGTACAACTGTGAACTGTGCCGGAAGGTGTTCAAAAAACAGGATGCATTTAACAAGCACCGCATGACCCTAACGCACATCGCTAAGTTGTCGGAGCAGGAGTATATACAATCGCAGCAGAAACAACAGCAACAGCAGCAGCAGCAGCAACGCGACGAACAACCCAAAACACACGACCAGAAGAATAATGAACAGGATAAATCACATCCACTTGCCGAAGGCCAGCCAGCAGCAGTTGGTAGTAGTAATTCACTGTCAAGCGAATCAGCCAGTCCATCGGCGGCGGTAGCATCTTCACTGTTGTTGACTTATCCCCGCGAGATGGAAAGCGCGGGAGTTGAAACGGCATCACCACAACCGAAAGACCAAGATAAAAATGCACTGAAAGTTCTGAGCCAGGAAGAGAAGCTCTTCTACGAGTGCTGCTCGATGCTGAAGGAATCCAACGCAACCGAAGGCGACAACATGAGTGTAACTGTTTCGCTTAAGACGAACGAAATGGATGATGCGCCGGGTTCGGCAGCTATATCGATGCTGAGTGTCCCAGTCGAAGGGGATGATAAATTTGCCGACGTGCGCTACCCATTACCGTACTTAGGCCGCACGGTTGTTCCGACGATAGTCGAACCGTTGGAACCGCGGTACACGCTCCCGCTGGAGTCTGCGAAAGATGCTCCGTGTTGCCCAAAGGAGGAAGGCGTGACCCCGGAGAAAGCAAATTTTCAATCATTTCGTGACGTGGTGGTGTGTCACGGTGAGGGCGGTAAGGTACAACATAGGCCGAACGTCGTCGTAGCCGTCGCCGAAAGCTACGGTGATATTTCACCTCAAAACTCGACCAAATCGTCGTCCACCACTAGCAGCAGCAGCAGCAGCAACAGTAGTAACGCGAAAATAAAAACGAAGGGCGCGTTGAAAGGGTACGATAACTTCAAGGTATCGATACCGATGACGGGACTGATCATGACGACGAACACTGGTGGCGTCGCGCCGGAAGATATCGACGGAATCGGAGCGAGTAGCATTGGATCGAATGCCAAAGAGTCGCGACTGGACACGCTAGCGGACGTGGCGCTCTGTGGTGATATTCCGATCGAGTTCGGTGTGCTTGGACAGTACGACCGCAAGCTGCAGGAACCAAGCGGTACACACATTGAATGCACTTCACTCACGACGGTCCAGCCGAGTTCCGCATCGATGGTTAATTCCAAAATAAACCCCAAGAAACTGGCGGAGAACAAAGACGACGACGGTAAGGATACGAAGGAAGCCTCTACCGCTTCAATCTTAGATCCTGAGGCAAATGCTCAGACGTATGCAGGTGAAATGGATAGTTGTAAATCCGAGGTCGCTTGCAAAAGTACGGAATTGGGAACTAAAAACCATAGCACAACATCGTACCGTAGCACCCCATCGACCGGACGCTCGCGGTCTGTCTCGCGAAAGCGAAAAAAGATTGAGCCAAAGCCGAAACAGACGGTCACGAAGGGTGGAGGAACGGGAGTGCAGCTTGCAGCGAAAAGACTCGAACCCCCCACCGGCCACCACCACAAATCACCGGATGACGATGATGATGTGTACGCTTTTCAAGATTCTCCTAGCGATGATGCACTACCCGGGACGTACACGTCGAGAAAGTCCCACGACCACCCAGTGTCTTCGATGGGTAGCGGCAGGGAAGGAGGAATTCACCAGCAGCACCGGGCACAGAAACACGAGGCTTCGCCCGCCGCACGACGAGAGGACGAAGAGGAAAGTCAGGTTTCGAGCCTGAGCTTCTCCGATCGCGACGACTTTGTGTACGGTACCAACACGATGAGCGACGAGGATGAGGAAGAGGAAGAGGAGGAAGGTAAGAGCAGTAGTAACAGCAGCGGACAGACGACGCCCAAGAAGAAAACCAAGGCCGATGTTCAGAAGAAAAGCTTGATCATGGGTCGCATTTTCAAAAAGGGTGGCAAAAAGGAAAAGGCCAAGGAAAGCGTTGAAGCTGTCACCACCATGAAGGCTGGTGGCATGTTACAGTCTTCCTCGGTTGACACGAAGCTTTCGATACTGGACCCGTCTGCGCTGGCATCAGCAAAGGCAGCACCCCCCGCGAAAGACTTTGATAAGCTGTTTGATACGCTGAAGAATGCTACCACCCCTCCGGAAGTTCGTGTCGAGACGGATCGTGTGAAGCGGTCATCGTCCGAAAAGTGTCACGGTGAAACGTTCGAAGAGCACCCGAATTCATCATTCGAAGCCAAATCCGACCACGAACAACTAACCGACAGTGCAACCGCTCCGAGTCGGTTACGCCGGACGGCAACGGTTCGGCAGAAAAAGTTGACCGAAACGTGGGATTCCGATGAGTATGAAGAATTCCATTCCGACGATATCATGGGACTGATTGACCGGGTAGATGACGGTGAAGCGAATGATGGTGATAAACCAATGGCGAACAATAATGGGCCAGTGGGAGTGGATGGTGCGGAGCCGCGGTCCGTTAGCATACCGTACATTTTTGGTCTTTCGCTGAAATCGCACATCGATCGAGCGGAAGGCGGCAACAAGCAGCATATTGATGAAACGCTGGAACCTCCGGGAGGCGAACTGGCCGCGAACAAACAGCCCCCACCGACGTTGGATGTCGTCGTAACGGATGACACCATTCGAAAGGTGATGGAAAGTGTCATCCTGGAGACGATGGTCAAGGGCAGCAGTCAAAAGGGTGCGCTAGCATCTTCTGGCAACCACCGGAAGACGTCCAACAAATCACATAAGCTTACCAACAACGGCAGGGGCAACGGCAACCACGGTGTGTCGGCATCATCTGGCAACTATAGCGCAACTATCGGTCCGAAGAAAAAGGTAGACACGCTCCAAAGTGATGCCGATGTCACACAAGCGTTGGAAGAACACGTGCTCGAAAGCAGTGTAGTTATATCGTCCCAGACGATAACGACCAAGTTCAAGCAGAAATTGAATATATCCAAGCGAAGCAGCACCCCCAGTAGTAGCGAAGGAGCAAGCAGTATGGTTGAGGGTAGCAATAGTAAAACTAGCTCTAAAAAACCCAAACCCTCCCCCGCACTAATTCGCGATCCAATGTTGGTGCCGGACAATGATAGTGCACCTGTGAACGTAAACTCGCTCGCTGCCAACAATAACAACAACATTCACAATAATAACAACAACAACCATAGCAACAAGCACAACACCAATAAAGTAAAAGCATCGACAACGTCGTCAAACCCATTCAAGCCAAGTCCTACGGCGGGTCTAAAAGGTCGCGCCCCTAGTGAAAGCTCGTGCGTGGTAGGGGCAAAAGCTCCTGCCGGCAGAGGAAGGCCCCCCCTGAGCTCGACAACTGGCCCTGGTGCATCCAGCGTTACTACTGCCAGCAGGCAAAAAAAGGCAGCACCAAGACGGATGAAAAACGTAGCCTACGATCCGGACAGTGATTATGAGCACAGTATCAAATATAAAAAGGTGAAACGCAAACTTTTGGAGAGTGACATCGAAGCCAACCTCAAAATTGAACAGCTCCAATCATCCCTTAGCCCGGACGGCGGCAGCATGATGCTGCCGACCACCACGCGCCGTAAGCGGAACGCTGGGGACATGCTGTACTACTGGTCCTCCTCGAGTGACGAGGAAGAAGCGGCAAGCGAGATCGAAGATGGCTACGTTAGTTGTGAAGCAACCGGAAAGCGCAAAAAGAAGCGTTCCAGCGATGCTCGGGGAAACAATAAGGCTACTGCGATGGAAAAACAAACCGGTGTTGGAAGAAAGCCGCGATCCAAGGCCCCGAAACCGACCGGCGGTAGTGAGTTCCCGTTAGCCGAAAGTTTCGATGGCGGAAAGACGACTGGCGCTGGCGTAAGTAGTGCGCACGGTCCAAAGCAACACACTGATGCTGTGCCAAGTGGTGGTGGTAAATCGAAACAAAACTCGACCAAACCCAACGCGCACCCTAGCATATTTGAAAGCTCTGGTGGCACCGTACTGGTAACAATCTCAACGACCGATGAGGCGGCGAATGATGCCGGGACTTCTGGCAAAAATGGTAGAGGACGGAAGCAGCAGCAGCAGCAACAGCAATCAAACCAAGGTAAACCAACGTCTGGCAGTGATGCGGTTGCGGATACGACGAGCAACAATAGCAACGAAAATCTCCAGCAACACGGATGGATCGTTGGTGACTCGCATAAGAAGCTTGTAACACTGCTGGCACATGCTAAAGGTAAGCAGGAGCGAAAAACGACGAACCATCGGCGAAAGTGAAGCGTACAAAATTGTGTTAGAAAAACAAACAGAAAAATAGTAAATACTATTCTAGGGCGGTGGTAAAATATCGACTCGCTTCCTGGGGAAGGATTGATTATTTTTGTTTTTTGTTCTAAACGTATTACTTCTAATCCATTAGTCAAGTGTAATAAAATTAGTCTTATTGTAGCCCATTTAGCAAACAGTGCGCGCTTTACCGGTAGCGCAGGTTTTGGTTTGATTTCGATTTTATTTTCTGAAGCTGTTCAGCTGATTGTACGGAGTGTTTAAGGTTTATGTTGTAATTGTAATGTCGAACAATGGGAACGTCCTAATTAAAGAAAAAAGAATCGCCAAGAATAAAACAAAGGGTAATCATGTGATAAAAGCGCATATTTCTTCACGTAGAAAAAAGGGGCAGAACCCACTCGTTGGCCCCTTCCACACTAAATAGGTGGTGTGGCAAACAAGGGTGTGGGGATAATAGTAGTAATGTTGCCATGCGAAGGTATCGCTGAAGAAATACTAACCGTTAATCAACGTGTTTTCAACTGATCAAGCTAGGATATTATTTACATGACACTGATTCATTACACAAACACACACATACACACACTCAATTGCCGCAGGCTGGAGAAATGTGTCGAAGTATGCTCTTAAGCTCCCCCTGTGGTCCTTTCGATCGCAATTCAACTCATTTTGTACTAATTGTAAAACGCGGGTTACACCTTGTTTAGCACAATGAATGAAGTGCGATTAAGTACAGATATGGCAGCAGAAATACGAACAAATTGCAGTTGTCTTGAGATTGACCTTGATGTGGGATGATGACCAACAGGATGTATTAAGATGACCTCTCCTTCCGTTGCGTCGAGGATTGCGATTTGAATCCCTGCTCAACCTAGTCTTGGAAGATTGCTAATTGGAAATCTTGGAACCTAATTTCCAAGCCCATTGAACCATATGTATTGCAGTACTTGTCTAATCATTCAACAAATACGGAACGAGGCTAGGCGCGATGCATTAAAGAATAAGCACTTGAACAAAAAAAAAAGAGAGAACCAGAACAGTGTCATTGTATAAAGTAAAATTTCGTCGTATTACATGACGCACATGGCAAAAATAATCCTGAGAGCTGCAATCACCGTAATCGCTGTCTCTAACAGGCAAGAATCGACACACAAGATAAAGAACAGACAGTGTCGGCATTGAAAGGTACACAAAATTGTCATGTAGTAATAGCATTTCCGACAAAAACAAATATCTTCATGTGCGAATACTTTAGCGTAAGTTAATGATGCAATGAACAAAACCGACTATTTTTATTTATGTTGATGTATCATCCTCATTTTACAATCTTCTCCATTTTATACCGAAATCAATAAAGTGTTACCGCTCTGTGCTTGTATATATAAAAAAAGGAAATGTACCATTTCATGACTTTTTGCAAACACGTGTTATCGTCCGATTTGGGGCATCCTGGAGAATGAATGATGCAATTCGATCCGTTGCAAGATGTGAGTTGATCGATTATTTCGATGCATCAGATCGATTAAATAAGGGTGGGGAAATTACAATTCAGGTACATTTTTTTTTTGTTTTATTATCTAGACCAAAAATTGGTGGTAGAAGAGTTCACGGTACAGTTTTTTTCAGTTTTAATTGTGGTTCAAAAGCAAGTTTACGATAATACAGACGAACTACCCAGTTCATAGTCATGCAATGATATAAATGATATTTTAAGTGCATTCTCTGCAATTATATAAAATTATATTTTAAGTACATTCTCTGGATATGTATAGTGGACCTTAGAAGTTCACATACGATACGAATACGATCGTCGTTATAATAAAAAGAGTGTTGCGCTTTCACCGCAAATCATTCGCAAAGCATTTGTATAAATGGGCCAAATGAGAACTAAAATTCCGCGCATAAACTAATATTTTTGTTTAAAAAAATCATTTTACGCGTTGGTAAATTAAATAGATGTTAATTGTTAATAATATATGTTATTAAATCCTAATTGAAACATTTTGAATAGCTTTATTACTATTAACATAAAATCAAATCAAGATCTGAATGTTAATTACATAGTTTTATATAATCCTTGACGAGAGGCTTATCCATTACATTTTTGTTAAGTTTAATTGTTTTTCAAAAAAGGGGGTATCCAAATTTTGTTTTTTCTCTTCTGATATTAGGTAAAGGGTGTTTTCTGTTGAAAATATTACCTGAAAAGTGGTCCGAAGTGTGATACATCTTAAGAACATTAATATTTTTAGTCCTTGCTGTCTAGATCCGCAGTTTGTATTTGTTCCGAACTTCGAAAAATCTTCCGATGTGACACGGTTGAGTGAATCTGCAAACCACTAATGTACGCTTATACTAATACTTCCTTATTGGAAATTTTGTTAATATTGTTTCAATGTTTTTTTTCGTCAGTAGTCTTGCTGTGCTCAGTTTTCAATTTCTTCTTCGCTTGAATATCCGCCATTGTCTGCTCGATCGATCGTACATCTTTTTTATTTTCACTCGGAACTGAAATAGGCAAAACAATTGTTTGATGAATGTTAAACGATATTATAAGATGTTCAATTGATCAGCAAAAATTACCATAGCCATAAGAACGATTGACTTCCGTTTTCTTCGCTCCCTCCACGGCAGAATCTTTTCCAATCAAATGGATATATTTATGTTTGTAATCAGTGGGAGGTTGTTCAGTAGCATTAGCTTCTTTTTGTATGCGATTGTTGTCATTTTTCCCTGACTTTTGTTGTTCCTGTTGACAACGTCGATGTTCAATATATTGCTGCTCAGTTTCTTTATTCCACGGTTCACCGTTCCGTCTGGCGGTCAACTCGTCCTCAGAAGGCAGGTGCTCTTTTTTGTACACAACGATGTACCGATCTGCTCCCTCAATGCCGAAGCTGATGCCAGATAAGCCCGCCGTCTCCGCAACATCGTGCCTGGAAGAGTAAAATGATAAGTTATTGATTACACAAGAGCAGCTCAAATAGCAAATGCATCCCAATACCACAAATCCTCTCAAAAGCCCAAAAACGTACACTATCGATCGATGCACTTGATCCAAAGGTTGAAATTCCATGTAGTGTCGTTCGTCATCTTTTACCAATCTACCTAACCTTTCCTCCACGTATGTTCGGAAACGATTTAACTCGTTTCTTTCGAGATTTTTTATCTTTTCATATTCTTTCTTTTGCCCTGAACGAGGAAGGACCAGATGGCGCAGTTATGGAAGAAAAAGGTACTATGTATATAAAAGCGATTTTTCACATGGTTATTAGAACTTGATACCTACTCTCATACATATCTTTTTCCTTTTTATCTTTGGTTGGAGGTTTTTCCATGGATCCCAGTATGTTTCCAAGAATGTCCATTTCAATTAAACTCAATTCGCACAGCGAACTCTGCACACTTTGTTATTAAAAATAGTATTGAGTTTATAAACAATCCCGTACCACGGTGAGGTTTGTTCAGAAAAGGCAGGTCATCTAACTCACTTTTTCTTGACAGTTGAGTTCAATGAAATGTCACGGCAACCAAGGTGGGTTCTAAGAGAGGTGAGCTCATCCCGAATCAATCGCATTGTTTCATTTAGGAAAAAAATATCAAGATTTTTGCCAATCGTACTGAAGCTGCCAATAGGTGGATGCAATGAAATAAAATTAGACACTTCGGTAAAATCCCAAATGAAGCCCCCTCCTCGTTGCATCGTCGGCATATTTTTCCACATTTGCGCCTTGAAAGTATGCAATGGGTGGTACATGAATTCAGTTTGAATTTTTGAACCGTTGAAGTACCGTTAGAAGTAGAAACGGTGAGATTTAAAGGATTTAACTATTCAAGATAGACTGTATAA
The DNA here is from genome assembly GCA_000441895.2 of Anopheles sinensis. Lineage (NCBI taxonomy): Eukaryota > Metazoa > Arthropoda > Insecta > Diptera > Culicidae > Anopheles > Anopheles sinensis. The sequence continues at coordinate 8,187 of KE525266.1, read as the reverse complement.
TCCAATTAGTTTTACTGAAAAATGAGTTTGAAACAGCGGCGCGCCCGCAGCGAGCGTAGCGAGCGGACTGCGCTAGGTCTACCGGAAAAGGGAGTTTGTTATAAATCTGTGAAATAAGGGGGGCCCATGGGCCCCCCTCATATCGCACCCTTAGGTTGAAAGCGTAGCCAAATTTTCATAAACTCATGCAAATAATGCATCAGGTTGTTCATGCTGTCCATTCTGTGAAGTGTAACCAAAATCTTTTATTTAACAGCATCAAATTCCAACGGTGGTATTTAAACGATACCGATACCGAATGAATTTACATTTATATCACTTATTGCATACTTCCAGGTACATCCGCTCACAAATGGTGTAGCCACGACAGTGATTTTTGCCGGGGGGGCTTCATTTGGGATTTTACCGACACTTCAGCCAAAAAAGAACGTCATTGGGTGCGTTCACACGACACGAACCCTGCTCGAATTTTGACGATCCGCGAACCTTTTTTTGAATGTGTTGGTTTTTCGGGCAGGGTTCGCGAACCTTTTTCGAGCAGAAAAGGGTATCCGATTTTGCTGGATAGCACGAACCTTTTGTGCGATCCTTTTGACTGTTGCTTAGCAACAGTCTAAAAAGCCAGAGCAAAGGTTCGTTACGTGTGAACGTAAAAAGGTTCGGCAAACCTTTTTTTACACTCGATTGTAATAGTGTGCGAGAGGTTCGCCATCAAAGGTTCGTCATGTGTGAGCGTACCCATTGGGTGCGTTCACACGACGCGAACCCTGCTCGATTTTTGACGATTCGCGAACCTTTTTTTGATTGTGTTGGTTTTTCGAGCAGGGTTCGTGAACCTTTTTCGAGCAGAAAAGGTTTTCCGATTTTGCTGGATAGCGCGAACCTTTTGTGCGAACCTTTTGACTGTTGCTTAGCAACAGTCTAAAAACCCAGAGCAAAGGTTCGTTACGTGTGAACGTAAAAAGGTTCGGCGAACATTTTTTTTACATCCGATTGTAACAGTGTGCGAGAGGTTCGCCATCAAAGGTTTTCTATAAACCTTGTCTTAAGCATCTACCGCGGGAAATGATGATCTGAAACAACACCGGTAGCAAAATGAGTGGTATTTTAGCTCACCGTGATATCGCGGTGACAAGATTTAAGGGACTGATAGTTTGTTACGGTGAGTGTGGTGAGGAAGATTCCCAGCGAGCGGTTCTGCTCGAATCAGTCCATTTTACAGGCGAGGGGTAAAGAGTATTCCTCTTCAACTACCCTCTACCGTGGGCAAGAGCGAGATCGTTGTTACTGATGCTATGCTCTGACTCTTTCGTCCTCATTGGATCTTGCATTTGCGGCTAGCGTGGAATACAAATCGGTTGAGGGTGTGCGTAAAGCTGAAGGTATACCCAGCTAACATTTTTGGCCCCTACAACTACAATCACACTGGGTTTTCCTGTCGCCACACGGCAATTAATCAGTGGTGTGCGAGAAATCTTACAAGTGTGGGAGAGGAGGATCTAAAATTCGGCAGAATTAACCGGGACTCTTGAGTGTATGCGTCACGATCGAATCGGTCACAAAATATTGTAGGCAAAATTGGGGTAGGAAGACCGGAAAAATTTTGAACGTGTCGGTCTTCATGGGGTCGGCCAGACTTTAGCCAAATCGACTTAGTTGGACTGTTTCCGCCGTGAAGAGAAGACGCTGTGATGCAGACCGTAGTGAGTTTTTGTGGAAAATTGTGATTTTTAGTGACCTAACTCACGAGCATCATTGTTATGAATTACTTCCCAGACTGCAAACGTCACGGCAAAAGACGTCTTTTTGTGGTCTTTTGAACCACGAAAAGACCACGAAAAGACGTCTTAATAACACGGCCAATAGACCGCATACGTCAAAATTAGAGGAATTCGAAAATTCGAAAAAAAGTTTAGCCCCTTGTTCTTTCGAAACACCTACGCCTCTGTCCTACGTCATTGCTCTGGTTGCTACGCGCTGTTGTAGAGTTTCGTTTTTCTGAAAGCATTGGAGGATTTTCATATGTGTATTAGTAAATTTTTCTTACATAACTGAATGTGTATCGAACCATCGACTGCATATTCCGAATCACGCTCCCCTGTCCACTAGACCATCGGTTGAACAATTCTATTTGATCAGGTGTCATATATAAAGAAGGAAAAGCAAGTGCATCCATTGAAGTAGAAATTTTTATTGTAAGTTTTTTTTCCAATGTGAGTCTTTATTAAATAAATAACTCACATATTCGTACGACTACAAAACATTAAATGTATCATTGTATACCGACAGAATGGCGTTTATTGATTCTAGTTCTTCTGGCACATTTCAGCAGCAGAATGAATGCATGGTTCTTGCACTTGCACTCTACCCCTGTTCGTATTGGCAAACTGCATACTGAATGCCATACTTTAACTATCCTTCTGAAGCATATGTTTACCATGTTGCTCACGAAATGAAGCTGACTACACCTTGAATAATAACATATGCTGCCTTTAATTTCTTCAAAACACAATAGAACTTATTTATTTGCAATCCAGTAAGAATAACATACAACTGTTTGACTATGAGAGCAGATAGGAGTAAACATTTCCTGTAATCGAGATAGTGGAAACAAAATTTGGTGGCCGGCACTTTAAAAATGATTCCTTTGCATCTGTGGGCTGTTTAGCGGTGAGCTCTCGGGTAATGAACGTGGTCGTCGGTGTATGCTCGGTGAATGTCTTCCTGCTGGAATGGGTTTTGTGCATTGTTGGCCAAATTTCTCGATGAGGCCTGAGGCACGGTCGAAGTTCAAACGCACAACTTGAGCTTTGCCAGATGTTTTCTTCTCACTCGCATTGCGCACTGCGTTGAATAAACCTTCCAAACGATGATCCGAACTTTCGTCAGGATGGTGTTTCACAATTTCTTCCGCTTCAGCTGTGCCGACACGTCTGTGTGTGGCGTCTGATGAAGCCGACTCTTCGTGCAATTCGATGTTTTATTCACTGCTATGATTGTTTTCGTCCACCTCGTCAATTGCACCGATTAAACGCTGTAAAAAACTCCAATCTATGATGCTACGATAGTCCGCTGCAAGAAATAAACAAACGAATATTTACAATTCGTATCGTCTCTGTGTTGTATTGGCAGAAATACAATACAACAAAGAAAAATAAGAACCTCCTAAACCAGATTGAAATTCGCATCAAATGCACTTTAATCCCGCTCGACAGTATGGAAGTACATGGACACAAGCTGACACCAAAACCATTCTAACTCCTCAATCTGGCATCGTAAATTGGGACAATCGGTCTTTTCGAC
>KE525265.1:44626-66579 GCA_000441895.2 Anopheles sinensis | reverse complement strand
TTATTTTCTTTCTCTTTAGTTTGTCGCATTGTGTTTTAACTCCAGATATAGTCTCACCGAAAGCCCAACGTGTCATCTCACCCCGAACTCCTGCGATCGCCTGCGATCCGGAAGGAAAAGCGAAAAGATAAACGCGGTCAATTAAAACTAAAATAATGCAATTAAGGTTTCCAACTTCCATTCTTTTGTTTTCACATATTTTATAAGCACACAAGCTTGGATGTTATTGCAGCAGTTAATGCAGCACCAGAAGCAGCATGCTGCACTCTACGCTTGTTGGCGAGGTGTGTTTCTGTTTTTCTGCTTCCAGCGTGATCTACACTGTGGTTCTGACTTGTTTCGGGGAGAAGTTGGGATTTTTTCGGAGTGCAAAGATAGCCAGAGTAATATTTCATGCACTTTTGCTGCCCGACGCTGTCTTCCCGATCTGGCTCCCGAATAGACGAATCCAAATTCTTGTACTTGCCGTGTGGCTGATAACTCTTTCGAAATCACAGCAACGCAGCAAGCGGTCACCGGGGCCTGATGCTCCTGGGAATTCGGAACAGGCGATGGTCGGACTTCAAATAGCCAAAACAAAACCAAGCAAATAAACATTCATCGGATGCCGGCTGAATGTTAAAATACAGTTTCCACGACACGGCCCTTTGGCCTAAGAATTTCGATTTTCTTGTCGCCGGAATTGGGAAAAAATCCGTAGGGAAAAAGGAAACATCCCACCCGGTGTCATTTCAAAAATACATTCCCCAAACAAGCAACAGAACAGACGAATCAAACAAAAACAAAAGGCCTCCTCTCACCACTGTTTTAAACCCTTTTGGAGCATAATTCGAGCAATGTTGATTGCCTCGATGTAACAATCACCCGAACTGGGTGTGGGCTTGCTTAACCATTAATGCTACGTTCCAGATTTGGTCGCCGAAAATGTCCCGGCACCGTGATAAGCCGGGAAATTTATGATTTCTTTTATATTCAGCCATCGTCCCTGCACACTTTAGTGGTATCTTCCTGTTACAACCCACCAGCTTAATTAGAGAATTGATCTTCCATTTTAAGGCCAATTTCTGGTTGGTTATAATTTTCCCTTCGTCCATCTAGGGAACTAAACGATCCCGTTCCATCCATTTTAAGCTGATTGACGGCGGCATTCGGGTGCGAGCTCCAATTTGCAGCAATGGTCATAAAGCATTCGCTGCTTGTTATCCTGAAGCTCCGTTTCGGTCGCATTAGGATTTCTCCATCGGTTTCACTGTCTTCATTTCATCGAACTTCAACTGAAATTTTCATTGCAATTGCAGTCGAAGGCTCGACCCTCGATCGAACAAATAAAACTCCGGTTGCACAAAGCATCGCAAACGGCAGTAACAAAACAAAAACCCGCCCTACTCGCGACAACAGAAGACAACAAAACCACCAAAAAGCAACCGGTTTCTCCACGAAAAAAGAGCTCCTGCTAAAGAGGCAAAACGGGATTTTGTTTCGTACATTGTTTTCCCAATTTTACCTTCATCTGTTCCCCGAGCTCCTTCTTCTTTGGCTTCTTGTTCAATTCGGGATCCCCAACCTGTAATCGCCATTTTATATCGATCAACTGCAAAATGCATTTGCCCCACTCCGAATCCAGGCGAACGCCCTTGCCGAAAACGTGCGCCTGAGAATCGTGTGGGACGAAAAGAGAAAAGTAGGCGATCGAAAAACCAAAGCGAGAAGGACTTTGTTGTGCAGCGGTTAAGGATGAAAAAAAGCTGTCCAAGTATAAACGGTCCTCCGTAGCTTGACGGTTCGAGCAAAGAGACACTCGGAGATGATTGCGAGGGGGGATGCTTTTGGGTCGTTTATTTTGGTTGCAATTCTTTCCGATGCATCGACCGTTCAACAGTGAGCGACATCGAACTCAAAACCGCCAGAACCCGAGCTGCATCCTGAAACCCTACCGCCATCGCAACACTGGCGACGAAGGTGACGAAGTCTCGAAAAATGCTTCCCAACCAGCGTCTTGTCAGACCAGCAGTGGGATGTTACCAGTCGTCCCCTGAGTTTCAATTTGACCGACACGAGCCTCCTGTTGTGCAGTCGTCCGGTTTCGGTAAGTTTCCTTTTTAAATCCCTCATTCGATGGTTTTTTTGTGTGTTTGTGCATATTTTCCGTTTACTTCAGTACGATGCATTTGTATTCGTCTGCTAGATTGCATATTTATTTTTTATTGCGAGCATTTTGATGTCTTCGCATAAATTTTTTGTTTTATAAACTTTCTCGTCTGTATTCTTGATATCGGATTTGATTAACTTTTTTCTACATTGGGTTGGACATCTGGGCTGTACAGACTGGAGAAGCTTTCCGGACAAGTTGGGAATTTTATTTGTATTTTTTTTGATACAAATTAACTTTTTTTCGGCACTTGGTCGAACGATTCTGTTTTTCAGTTGTTTTTCCTTCTTCCATCTCTCCCGCACTTATCTTTTGTTGGCCACGAAAGCAGAAACGCACGCCATAATACAGAAAATTTACAGCATTAAAATGTTGCCGAGGGACGGATGGCTGTAAAGAGTAAACCTTGTTGCTGTAATAGCTTAATGAGGCGGTCAACCAAGCGACCAAGCCTGCGCGGTTCCGTCGATAACAGAAATGCACTTTGGAAGAGACAGCGATAATTCGGAATACGTTTGGGTGGCGCTTTAATTATGCTGAAATAAATTAAGGGGCGATGTAATGCGCCCAAATATTTCAAACACAATTTAATCCGAGGCCGATGTTTGTTCCGTTTTTGTTTGTCCAAAGATATTCAGAACCCGAAAGGAAGATATGTTCAATGTTTTATTCAACCCAACAAAAGATAATGAAAATATCTTTGAAGTTATTAAAGCCGACCCGCCCAGAAGTGACACCCAATTTGTGGAGGAAATATCGTATTGCTTTTTCTTCAATCGAAATCTCCGCCGAAAAGGGACCACCAACGTGTCGCTCGCATCGTGGAATGGGCGTATACTGCGAGTGGTTTGGGCTTAAAATATTGAACAAATTAATTGAAGCCCAATGATTTTGACTCCGAATTGTTCGGAGAGTTTTACCAAAAGCGGTTCGTGGCTTCGTTTGGAGTCACAATTCATGTCCATGGAATTTCCTCGCCTCCAAATTTATTGCTTCACTGTAACAATGCAAAAATAAATTAAACCAAAATTTTGAAAATAACGGCTCAATTCGTTTGAAACAAACATAAATGGGGATACATTTTATTTATATTTTGAAGGAAACAAGAGACTTATTATAATTGAAAATGTAGGCATTTCTTGTTCGCTGCTTTATAATTTTCAATATAATTTTCGTTTAATTTACACGCATTCTTTTCATATTTTAATCCATTAAAAACCACTTTCATTTGTTGTCTTTAATGATAACATGATAATTCCATACAAATACAAAGTCAAACACAAGAGTATGTTCACTGGAACGAACAAAAAACTTCGTTTCGCAATGTGGGTGGTTTGCGGAAGCTGGAAAACAACCTCGTGCCTTAAACCATCATATTTTAGCGGACGTTTCGTTTTCCTTGTGTCATCCTTCAGGCTGTTTGAACTCGGGCCACAGTCGAATCGTCGCGGTAGGTACAAGTGTGAAATTTACACATCCAATGAGTCGAAATGCAGTCCAACAAACTTCATCCTCAGAATGTTGTTCTTTTTTCCGTTCCATTTTTCCTCGTTTACGGTTCCATTCGTCTCGGGCATAACAGAACCGGAGTATTTTACGTGTCCTCCGCAGCGAATGTCAGGAATAATTTCACCAAAGGTTCCTCACGCGAATTCAGGAGTCGACCTGAAGGAGTGGTAAAAAAACACCACAAAAACCATAGTGCTGCTCCCGTTTGCTCGGTGATTAAATTTCTTTTTAAAAACCATCCCGCTCGGAACTACGGACCCTTTGGCTCTCAAAACCCTGCCCAACAACAAAACAGGGCGAGTGCTAAAAATTCGCTTCGGGAAGCTTTCGGGAAGCATAATTTGCAGAAGACCGTTTCTCGAGGCCGATGTCGAAAAGCAGTACTCTTTCCGTTGCTACGGTAATCACTGGCAATTATTTTACACTTCCCCAATCCCAAACACCCGGCGCCGCTTCTAGGTGACCGCTTCCCGGTGTGTTCTTTTCGTCGCGCGGGTTGAAGGTTCATGGTTCTGTTTTGCATACCACGACAACACACGCGACGTAACGCAACCCTCGTCTTGGTCCCGGAGCCGGCCACAAGGACCCTTCAGTATCCCTCGCGGCTGTCGCTCCTTCTGTCAATCTCGTGCTCCGAAAATCCCTTTTTAAATCCCAATCCACTCCAAAACCCCGCGTGCGTGCATGACATGAGGTGTGCATGTTATTTTGGCCCGAATTAACCACACCTTGCTCAGCACTGATTTCGGTCTACCTCTTTGCCGAACCACCACCACTCAAGGTTCTGCACACCTCCATCCGGAGGACGATCCCGGCTTGATTGGTAGTCGGCGTTTTAATGTTAAAGAGTTTAGACCACTTTTTCACACCAAAAGTTTATTTGAGGGGCCGCATTAAGAAGATGCTTTTTTCACCTCCTCCACCGGCGACCGAAGATCATGGAGCTATGCTTTTGTTTTTCATTGTACCATCGACGGCTTTTACCGTTCTTCCGACGACGATCGTGCGAACTCGCTCCAGGTTTCGTCGTTGTCGTGCCTTTTTTCATGCGGTCTTTTAGGTATCTGCATCTTTGAAATACCATCCTCAAAAAATAAAACCCTTACCTCATCGTAATCATCTTGTATGACAGACTGAATTGTCATAATTATGGCAATTTGCGTTAATTTTTCTTCCACGATCCTCGGGGTAGCAAACATCACTCTGGGGCCGGGAAATGCTCATCGGGTGCAGGTGAAAACAAATTCATTTTGGGTACCGCAGTTTCAGGACCACACACAAACACCGCAACCGTGCACTCCGTCAATAGGAATCGGAAATGCACCGAACGAGACGTTCCCAGAACGAACTCTCAACAACTCTTTGATCGATTTATGATGAAGAAATAAAACCATGTGATTATTTCATTAGCGAAAATCGATCTACTCTTCAGCAGGTCAATCAAAAGGATGGTGAGGTTATCTTTGATGAAGAGGTTTTTACCAGCCTGTCAACATCATCGCTTGCTTGCCTTGAATGGCCCTCAAATAATCATTTCTTTTTTACCTTCTTGCTAAATTCAGAGCGGACAAAAAACACCCATTGTGGAAAGCAAAACGATAACAATTGAAACTATGTAATACCGTGAAAGTGTAATTTACGATGTGTTATGAACTGCACCGACTAATTGCGAGCACCATGTCTTCGGAGATCGCCGGGAAAGATAAACATGCGCCATTTTTCAGACTCAACCTCAACGACGGTTAAGAGAAGCTGTGTGCGGCAAGGTCAGGCCGTGGATAATTTTCAGCTGATAAGAAACCTACCCCCAAAGGAACCAAAACTTTGTACCCTGTCCACCATTTAGCAACAATCAATCGAGAGCAAGTGATCAAAAAAGGGGCCAACTCTCCCATGAACGGGATAAAAAACTCTTTAAATTTTTGCAACCAACGAAAAACTGACCATAAAAATACCTCAAGGGCCATCTCTCTGATGAACCTTTTCCTTCGTAATTGGGCTATTAACGCTACGTGCAGTATCGTTGCTGGTGATTTAAACGCATACGAAGAAGAAGACGGTTCGAGAAGTACGCCTGGAGATAAATCGAAAATCTGTCCTACACTTTTATTTTACAATAACCCTCGAGGCTGCTTATCTGCGTTAATGGTTTGTTTTTCCATCCTCAAGCGCAAAATGTTCCTGCCATGCACCCGCATTGAAGTCTCCCTCACGCAGGATCGCTTGTTTGATTGATCATTCGCTGTGTTCACCTGCTTCCGTCCACCGGCGTCATAAACGAATCTAAATAGCGTTGTGACAACAAAGAACAATTGTCTGCGGGCGATCGTCGAACCGAGGACCCGGCGAGGACGAGGATATGCGAGGTAAGTCATGTTTTATTTATTTTGTATTTTATAATATTTCCTTTAAATCGTGCCTAATGATACGGTTGAACCATAAAAACTGGTTTCGTTTCCTCTGGAGCCGCCCAAAACATGGGGCCCCCGGTTGCCGGAATGGCGTTTGTATGGGAGCATATCTCCAAGTTAGCCAAACCAGAAAGATAAAGCGAAACAACGAATGAAAAAACATTGAAACCGAAATCCACCACCAACAAGGGTGTAGACGGGGTAAAAGACGAAATATAAACCATCGGTATCCAAACCGACGCCACCTAAAGCATGTGTACCGGTTCAATGAGCCACGAAGTCCATAAAAACCAAATCAATCAAGAGCTAACAAGCGTGGCGCGCAACGCTAACAAGTCCGGCTCCGAGTTGGTCGCCCGCCAACCAGAAACGCCTTGAAACGGGGAGAGTCAAGGCCGCGGCAGGATGTCATGCAATGGCGTTCCTCTAATGGCAGCGTTTCGGTAGTAACAAATATTTCGCCAAGCGGAAGCAATTCGCCGCTAACCGCTGCAAACCCGTTTCGGGCCACGGCGTGGATTAGGCGAACTCGGTCTGGGTCTGACTCGGTCTACGTTTGGTCTTCCTCTTATTTTTATGCAACGCTCGCGAGCTTAGGCGAGATCATCCAGCGTGCAGGTGGATTTAAAACAAATAGCTTATTTTTTGTGCCACGTCCGACTCAGGATTATTATCATACTTGTGTTTTATTGAAGGCGGGCTTACTTTCTGAAAAGTTTGGGTGAATTATAATTTCCGAGAACGTTTCGTATGGTAAGTTCTGGTAAATTTTGATGTGGCTAAGGAAACGAATCCCAATCTGGAACAAAAGTGGAACATTTTATGCTCATGAAGAAGCGGGAAATCAACCGCCTCGTATAACATTTACATGCCTCTTATTATTCTTCTCTCGCTCGGTGGAAAAATGGAGCACAATCTTTACCAATCAAATCTACTATTCTATCCAGCGGCATAAAACCGCCGTTAAAACTGATGCTGCTTTACGATAACATTAATGCTGCAGCGCATCTCTGCGGTTTGCGTTTAATTGGATCATTTTTCGGCACCAGTTTATAGTTTTTCCCATCGCCTCCCTCGAATCAGCAGGTACATTACTTGGTAGGCAAATGTATTCGCCGCTTTGAAAAGTCACACTGTTGTTTGCCCATTTATTTTATTTTCTTACTTTGCCGTCAAATTGGCTGCGAAATTCCACAGTTTCTGTGTCAAAACAATTAACAATCGGTGGGCTCCATTTCTCACCTTCCGGGCTGTGATTTTAAGGTATTATTTCGTCTTAATTTCGCTTCTAATGTTTGGTGAGAAAAAATGTTAAGTAAAAAGGTAAAAAGAAGAAAGAACTGTTTGTTCGAGAAATAGAAAAGTGTGGTTTACAAGATTCCAACATTCAGACTAGGAAAAAATACCAAATACATAAACAACCAAATGGTTGAAGTAAACATCCTACATTATTTGCTCACTCAATTCTATTATAAGTTTACCTAATTGAATTACTACCGGGAGTAATAAAACTGCATTGACCCACACACACCCACACACATGCGCTAGAAATTCGAATATGGTCGTACGTCCGGTTTTTGGCCCCGGCGCATAAGTGACATGATTGCGAGGGATCTCATAAACCGCTAATGGCTTTCTACCGGTTATTCAACATTTCAGAGATTTTCCCACAGCAACCCCCCAAACGCACGCCTCTAATGAGGTCAGTCCGATATGGCCGATCGATGTATGCTGCAGTCGGCAGTTTAATAGAGGAAATGCATTTTACAAACCATCTCGGCCATGTACGGAGCGGAGTTTGATTAGAAATTTCCTCCCCGGTCCAAACCCATCAACCGGTGGTCGATCGAAATTGATTGAATTTTTCTCATGTTTTGGACGGAAGAATTACGCCGTTGACCTCACGCAAGGTATGCTAACGGGTTTTAAACGGTCAGTAAGGTGCTTTAAGCATGCCGATTTCAATGCGTTAGAATTTCGATGTCAAATATTTTAAAACTCGAAGAGTTTTCAATGTTCCATTTCCTTTCCAAACAAAAGTGGTTACGTCTACACATCGAATTTGGCACATTTGAATTGACTGATTGTTTTTCCATCCGACTTTTAGAAGTTATTGGTCAATTGTTACCAATAAACAAATAATTAAAATTATTTCACAATTTACTTTCTTGACCTCCGCATAAAACGTACTGCTATCGATCTGTCATTAAAAATGGACAAAAGGAACTCTTCCTCCTATGTTCGAATACGCTGAAATGGCAAATCAAAAGGCGACGTTTTCTAGAAAGGAACAATCGACTCATATTTTATACGACGTCTGAGCCAACCATCCTTTCTTCTAGCCCGCGAAAGACGAACGTTCCGAATTTTGCCTCCGACGATGGAGCTCCATTCTCCGGCTCCGATAACCTTATATACCGATACCCGTACACCATTGATGGATGGTCGGTTTGGTCTCGCGAAATGTCCCCACAAACCGAACGCATTCGAAAACCGAAAAGGTGTTGTTGTCTTCCAGCTGCCATTTTCTTTCCTTCGCAACGCAATAATATATTTGCCACCGAACGGAAAACAAGCAAACGGGCGAAAATGCACCGAAAACATATTTTTCTCGACTCCCCCCAACGGTCCCTTCGGCACCTGTTGTTGATGTGTTAGTAGCTAGTGCTGTTGTTGCAAATGCAACGCCGTATTTCTGGATGGATTTTTATCATCAACCCGCGCGATCGACCTGCGATAAGAGTAACGCGAGGAGACTCCACAAAAAAGGCCGAAAATTTACACATGCGCTACGTATCTCGAAAATTTATCGATACCACGAGCGTACAAGGCATATTTGGGTTTTTCGTTTAATTGAAATTAATTATTTCACGAAATTCAAGCAGCCGAATGGAATCTGATAAGCTGGCAATAACCATGACGGCCAATTTATTACCAACGTGAGATGGTTCGTTTATCGTTCAGTTGCTTAAAAATCTTCCAAGAAGGACGTAACATTTTGTTTAAAGAAATTTACTTAAAACTACTTCAACCGAAAACGAAACTTGGAAGCGAATGGCATGAAACCATTTTTCTTTCTTTGATTCGTTTTGCTACATCAATTTAATCCTCGCCAGGAAAATCACCTTGGGAGTTTGCGTACCAACGCCAATTTGAAGCATAATTTACAGCGCTTTTTATCTCAAATAATGAAATAATCATTACTCTTCCACCCCGATCCAGCCCAGCCTTAAGCCGTCCACCTCACGAGAGACGTGGGGTGTTGATCGATTTCGTTTCCTTCGGCACAAAACCCCCCACCCACGTACTCTTTATACACTTTACGCCGCGTTGATTCGATAATGCTTTTGTCCGGCAAGTTATGAAAAAAGGAAAGAGAATGAGAAAAACCGGTCGACCCACCGATCGCCACCGACCCAACAACATATCCCGGAGGCGAAACATTGACAAGTGCACCACTGCACCGGTTGCACCGCTTCGTTGCAACCTGCACTTCGGGCTCGACGTGGCGTCCCTGGGGGAGATAGTTTCTCATCAATATTCCACACATCCTGGCGTTCTGATTGTTCCATTCTCTCCACCGTCTCGCCCCTCGTCGGTTGACAGGTTTGGTCTGGTCGCGCGAGTTATGATTTCAGGACGTGTAATTCACCTGTTGCAACGTGCCCAACGGTGGTGGTCGTTGCAGCCACCTCGTGTCCGGAGTGTGAGGCAATGTAGCGATCGTTCAGAAGAAAAACCTTGTCTCGTTTCACTAGACAAGTAAATCTCTACCAGATGAATTGATTAGTCTCTAGATTGGAACAAACGAATCGGAAAAGCAAAGAATTTACTTTGCAAAGATGATTGAGAATGTCAATCGATTTATTCGTTGTAAATCATTATTCTTCGGATGCACGCCAACTTTTATAGTTTTAAATCCAAACACTTATCAACGTTGCGCTCAGCTGATAGTGTGATGCAATATGGCTGCCGTTCTAGATCGGTCCGATCGCCGGCAAAGAGGTCAATGAATCAACCCGAGAACGAACGGAGCAACGGTGAGTGGGAGTTCTGGGTTGCATTATGTCAAACGGTTTTCGTATCATGTTGCACGTCGGGGTTTACACGCGAGTCAAACCACGCGTTCGCAAATCGGTCAGTCACGAAATTCTAAGTCCAACAAACACATACACAGGTGCTGGATCCAGGAGATCGCTGACCACTTTGTGATTGTTTGGGAGATTAAGGGGGGGGTCTTGGAGAAGGAGAACAAAACCGTAAGCGAAAAACCATAATGATCGTAAGATTTGACGAAACATGACTTGCCGGACAAGCGTCAGGACAACAAAGAAAAAAGGAAAAGGAAGGAAGGAAAAAATAAACACGAGCTTAGTTCCCCTCAAATCCATTAAATGTCTAGTTTGGTCCACTAGAATTGGTGTAAAGTATCGAAATGAGATCGTGAAGTCGCAGCGAAACGGATTGAGTTTTCATATCGCCGATCAACGAAACAATGCCACGCTTGACGTTTGTTGGGCAACATTCAGTCAGAGGCATTCTCCAGTATATGATCCGGAGCACGAATCGATTGATCATATGCACGCATTTGCTCACGCGTGCGTCAAACGGTTCGAATGTGTTGTATGAAATCCTGCTCGACTTGAAGGACAGTAGATTTTTTCTTAACACACTTTCAAGAGTAAGCTTTGACACTCGGAATAGAGCCATCAGAGGCGTTTTTTTGTGAGACGTTCCATCGATCTGACGTCAACTCAATCGGTTCGATATGATGTCCTTGAGATTTCACTCTATTGATGATTCAATTAACGTTAAGGTTGTCTTTGCTAGTTCATAGATAATCTATCTTCAGGAATGTTGAACTTATTGTAATAGCGTTTGTATGTCGCGTATTCTACTACGTTATCCTTGTGGGTTTTCGACAGTTAGTTCGCCATAGTTTGAAATGATCAATTAACCGTATTTGAACACACTTAAAATACAAAGGATCTTAAAATATATAACAACATTCAAACATGCTAAAAACCAATGATTATTTTACTTGATATTGATAGCCATTACAATTTGAATGGAATGAAATTCTTATCAATATAATCACAATCATTGCAATAGATGAGTTGGGCAGTTGGGTGAAGTTTGTCTTATATGCAAATGTTTTCTTCTCCAAGCGTTATCGTGACCACACTTTGTCAATATTTCTTTAACAATGACGCCAAGATTGCGAATCGAACCTCTTTAAATAAACAACAATCAACCTCTATCCACGTACCATTTGCGTTCAAACTTCCCTTGGGGCGATATTTTTCTCGTTAGCACCGACTAGTATCAAATGCGAACCACCTGTCGCTGGCGTCGGTCGAAGACTTTTGACCGCCCTGGAGCAACGAGAACTAACAACGGCGTGCCGTGCTGTGTCCAGTGGCTCGGGCGTAACTTACTAGCGCTAATCCCACGTTAATTAACGAAATCACTTTCATAAGCTTTAGATTTCAAATTTATTACCTCGCATTGAATCGAGCAGGCGGCCGGCAGGACCCTGCAGCTCAACAGTTAACGCCCGGCTCTAGGGACTCCTTCGGTACCAGGGGAAGGACGGCGGAAAGGGTGACCGAAACCGTTCGGAAGGGTGTTCCATTTAGCATAAAGGCGAATGGAGGTCCGCAAACAACGCATTATCACGTGATGGAGGCTGTGATATGCAGTTGCAGTTTGCCGTCGCCGTCGCTTTGTGAGCTTGTGTTTGATCCCTGTCGGCTTCGGTGAGGAGAGAGAGGAAGGAAGGAACGAATGAGCAGAGGGAGAGTGACAAGTGCCATAAGGGCAACACGATACGGACCATGTTCAACCATGCTGGGTTGTGCACAAAGACCGAAGCACACGAAGCGACACAAAACGCAACCGAGCATAAGACGAATGGGAATTTCCAAACGTTGCGATCGCAAAGACGAACTGAATCAGCATAACCCTATGCTGCGACGGACGGTCGACCTGCGCCAACCTGTCCCGCTCTTATCGCGTTCGCAAGGGAAATAGCATCAGTTCACTCAGTTAGTTCGACTCGAATCGCGCCAGAACTCGCACGCGCATCGAGGGCATGACCTGAACCGGCGTGCATTCGGTCAAATTGCGTATAAATGTCGCTTCATCAACCACCCCGTGCCGAAGGTGACCTCAACCCGCTGAAGACCCACCAAGAACTCCGTTTCGCAAAAGGCTCGGCTATCAGCAAACTCATAAATCAAGTAAAACTTTTTAAAACTACTGCCGACCTGACCTCTGTACCTAATGTAAGGAGTTGTAGGTGGTGGGTGAATTGTCCACACCCAGGTGCAAAGGAAGGTTTAACTTTTGAAAAGTCAAGTGATCGGATGAATTATTTCCAGACACAGCAGATTGGATGCATCTGGTCATATCCAAGGATATAATTGACATTAAAACCTATCGAAATATTTAAAAATGTGTAAATTTAATATACAAAATTCGTTTATACAAAATGTTTCGTACCATTAACCATACTATTTACGTACCACCAACCAATCGATCCGAAAAGCCATTACGCAAAAGATCAACCTACGCCTCGAGCGATCCCTTTGCGCCGACTCCCTGCGACGCATCGCCAATAAATTCCGTCCATCAGCAATTATGTTAAGCGGTCATGTTTTTTATTTGTTTCGATTATTAAATCCCCCTGCGCTCTCAAATACTCATAGGCTTAGAAGGACGGATTTATAAGACATTAACGGTCAGCGAAGCCATGCCGTCGTTGCCGTTTTCGCCAACACCTTTGAGCGAGTTTTGCTCGGTGACTTTCGTACTCTTTCGCAAAAACCCGAGGGCTCCCTAAAGCCGCGCGTAGACGTCACGAACTTGTGCGTGCGAACAAATTGACAGCGCACAATTTGATGTTCGCCGTGTTTCCCGATGCATGCGGGATACAAGCACGAACATCGCTGTCAAATCAACAACCCCCTAGTTTACACGAGAGGGCTAAAGAGTTCACTGGGGTGACAACTAATAAATACGTATTCAAATTTAAAACGATTGTTATTTGTTTGCTAAGCCTCAGTTAGAAATAAAAAAAATGTCAAGGGTTGGATTTTTTATTAGAAACTGATTTAATCACTGAAATTGATTGATCATGAATGTTAATCACTGATATTTGCACAATGAATGCATATTATTTTGTTATTCTCACCCTGCTGTTTGAACCAAAAATAATTTGCGTCTGATGATTGCTAGCAGATGGATGAGTTCTTGTCGAATGAGTTTAAAATACTTATTAGGTGGTCATTTGGACCGTCTTCATCAATTGCCTGAAATAACAGTGACCAAATGTTCTCTCGGGCCACGAACAATTCAGTCGTCCAGCAAGTGAGGGCATTTTTTGGTGGATTTTATTGATCAAATCATCCTCCCCTACTTTCATTGACGTAGAAACTTCAGCGGCCATAGCTAGAACAAGTTAATTAAGCTCCATATTTTCTTCACCATTCGTTGATCAAACTTCCTCAACTCTTCATGAAGAGTATAAACGCGACGAACTAACCAATGACAACTGCAATACGTCAGTTGTACGCACACGCACAGCAGGGATCGAAAACGATAGCAACTTGTATCTGAACCAAACAGACTGTCACTACGGAAAGAACAAAGGAAAATGTTCGCTGTCAAATTGTTCGCACGCACAAGTTCGTGACGTCTACGGGCGGCTTAATAGCACCGAACCCAATGCACACGGTTCACACCCTTCGACACCAGCCAAGTGGGGTGGTTATCTGCGCAATAGAATCTTTCAATTTGGCGCAACGTTTCATAACGACCTGAACAAAACTTCGTCGCGGTCGTCGTCGCCACCGCCTGTTCCAAAGTACCAAGTCATGTTTTCCGTAATGAACTGCAAATGGCCACCCGAACAGGCTGGAAGAAAGACACACAAGAGACCGGGACACCCCCGGTTTGGTCGCCATTTGGTTACAACAATTGATCAAACGCTGTGACAAATCGCGCCAATTCGCTACCTTCTGCCAGGGCGAGGAGCAAGGTGGAGGGCTTTCAGGTCATAAATGGTCACTACTTAGCCCTTTCACACCTCGAACGGCGTGCGGGCGAACAAACAAACGACAAATCATCACTCCACCCTAAAGACTCTTCACTTAGCAAGAAAATACGACTGGATGAATCAGACAGAAGAATTAGGATACCGTGACCTAGGTTGAATTCCGAATCAAAGGGAATGGTACTTTGTGCTCTATAGATCATACTCACGGATCATACGACGGATCAATTTGTGTGTCCATTTGGAGAATTCCAAAGTAAGGATAAATTAGGTCTATATCCTGTAGAATAATATCAAATTAGAAGATGTTAAAAAGGTCGGAAAAAATATATAATTCTGGATGCCAAATCAACTGGTTCTTGACCAAAAGACTATGACAACAATTTTATTCGATCGAAAGAAATTGTAACCCTCCCATAAATATGTATTGCTTGAATCGTTCCCCATTGCCAGGCCACGATGTGACGTACATTTTAAAGCGCTTTACGACCTGTACATTCCTACTCCAAACCGCAGCAGCCTCGACAAACTTCAACTCACCTCGCTAGATAATAAGCGCTCAGGCGCAAAAGATGAGTAAACACATCACAGACTAAAAGACGCATCGCCGCATCACGTGCCGATGCAATTATCAAACGGCTCCTTCCTTTTTCCGGCGGCGTCTAACGCTTGCTCCCCTGAGACCTTGAACATTCTCCCTGCGCGTAGGCTTCCAGGTAGGTCAGACAGGAATCTCAAGCTGGCGACACTTGGACACTTGCGTTAATTACGTGTTTTTTTTTGTTCCTCACAACGTTGACCATAATTGTACATCATGTTGGCGTCTTTTCAGCGAAAGCTCATCGTGGAGTCCACAACTTGATTTGTTGTTGTTTGAAAACGTTTTCCTTTACCGGATTGAGGTCTGTGTCCCTAATATACTCATTGAACACTGAACGCCGACAGTAGAATTCGAACGCAATTATCAACCAGATTCGAGACCGAACCATTAAGGAGAGATTTAAATAAATTACTCCCGCTTGTTGTGTTTTTTACCAACTCTTCCCACGTTGGACCCATCCTTTTCCGCTACTACTTTTTAATTTGTCCGACTGCTCGAAGGGGTGGTGGGAGGTGCCGAACATGTATATCTGCCTACGTGCCTCAAGTGACGACTGCAGACGACCTGGCCTCAATGACGTCGGGGACTTTAAAAAGTTCAAAGTTGCGCCGCCCCGAACAACGGATCCTTTCGTGAGTCGTTATCTTAAATGCTCGGTTTTCCATTGCTTCCGACATTGCGTTGAGCTCAAGCGAGGTTTTAATTCCCGCTTGGAGCGATGAAGACATGGGATTTGTTTATGTTACTAATTTTTCTTCTCTTCCATCGGGAAGATTTCTTTTTCCGTCCACAAGCAAAGAAAGAAGCGATCTCGGCCAGATGACTTTCTTTTCAACACCGAAAGTGCATCATCGAATGTTTGTCCGTGTGGGGGAAAAACATCTTTGCCCCATACGCGAGGAAACCGGTTGTCCATTACCAGTACGGCATCGGCTACCGGAATGCGGTATTGCTGTCTTCGAAGCGTAGAAATCGAAATGCTAACCCAGCTCGAAATGCTGGCTCGACCGGCTTAATCGATGTTTATTTTTCCTAATCGTCAGTAAATTTCAGAGAAACATAATTACATTTTACACCTAATCGCTTTGCGCTTGCTCACACACACACACACTCTTGGCCATTAGATCCGAACCACGATCGATCGATCGCCGATGGTGCCAAAGTGGAGCTCATAAACGCGAGCAGTGGAAAAGGTGAGCAAGGTCTTTGCTGGTTTGCGCTAAATGACTTTAACTCGGGACGGGAAATCGACGTCTGAATGCAAATTAAACCGAAGGAAATGCCAAAGTGCGCAGCATTGGAATGTGTTCTCACTGCTTGTTAATGATTTCGAAATGAGGGTATTACGAGCTTATCGATTAGGGTTTGAATTTAAAGAGAAACCATTTGAAATGATCGTTACATACGTAGTTTAAATAAAATTTATGTAAGGCAAATTTAATCCAATTAACAAACTTTCTGCTTTTTGTAAAACGGGATTTTGGATCCTTTTGTTGTTCTCATGAGTTAACGATTCACTTTGACATACTGGTGCACTTTCACAACCACTTACACGTGCTCGCTGATATAACAGATCTAACCGGACTCCCAACACGGTTGACGCCAACCACCCAACCACCCACAGGACAATTGTTTCAGGGCATGGACAAATGATTTCCTTATGTCTACTACTTCTTGCCTTCCCCGAAGGAAAACTCGCCCAAAGTCCGACATGAAATTTTCCTACCATTTCTCCAGCCAGCTTCGGTGGGCTCTTCGGCAAAAAGTGGTGGTGACAAGCGACACGGAATGCAATTTATCGTGCGCGGCCAACATCAGCTAGTGGCGTTATAGCTGTGGAATGTTGTTGAAATATTTAATCGCTCTTGTGTTCACCCATCAACCCACGAACCTTCGTTAATTTGTTAAATGGTAATGCTCTCGGTCTCGGTCTGCACCTGTGGCGAGGGATTTTTCCAACCTACGCCCCCGCGCAAATGTGGCTAATTTGAACCTTAAAATTAACATTAACCCTTGCCTGAGGCTCTCTGACTCTCGCAGGGAGTAATTATCAATGCAAATAAACGCACACCAGGTAGACTATTGAGCACGGAGATAGAGCGGTTTTATCTTCCATCAAGAGCATCATTTAAAGTTGGATAGGAAAAATTTTACAACATTTCCTGAGCAGGTGAGAAAACGTTTCGAATGGCGGTAAAGGAATTAAATTTGTATAATAGTTAAAAATGATATACTCGTGGTGGGGAGGTTTCGGTTTGTTGCCGCGTTTCATCTTGCAGAGATTCACGATAAACGAAAACCACCCAAAAGAAAAACAAAATTTGAACCGGAGGGAGAAAAGCGATTTCAAAACTTTTCACAAACTCCACAATTAAATGGCGCAAGCATAACGATCGGTTAATGGAGGGCATCGTCATCGTTTGCATTTGGGGAGGCCTTCGAAGCAGAAGCATTACATTTCTTCCGGCCATGGCTATCCGTACTCAGCATCATGTCCATGTTCCCTTTGCGCAAATGTCTCTCAACAGCAGTGTCATTCCGCTGCCCCAAGCAAAGACAGATGAACGGATCATGATCGCAAATTACGAGCAAACCGTTGAGCCAGACAGCGACGTAAGTTTGGGAGTCAAATTATATCTTTCCGTATTGTTTCGGAGCGGAAAATCAATACTCGATGCCAATACGCCGATGACGGCGCTGATGAATGTATTCAATCCGGCTGGGTTAATTGAATTTCCTGACGACGAGGAAACGAGAATTCCCAGAGCGAGGGGGAAGTAAAGAGACCCAGCCTCATTTGGAGCACAAGCAAACAAACAATGAAACGAACGCATAATTATGCTACTTTTGAGGGCTTGTTTGCATCCTTTCCGATACGTTACAGCATTAACCATGCCCAAACAATGTGAGCATGATTGCAGCGTGGAGGAGATGATTCGGGGGTTCAATCAATTGAAGACGACTGAACAGAGAATAAAGGGTGAAGCCCGCCCAGGAGAAGTCGTTGCGTAAAAGAGTTACCCCTCTTGTGCACCTCCACTGTCGGCCTCATCTGACCTGAAGCGGTGTCTTACATTGCACGAAATAAACGTGAGTATTGGGATAGAATTGTCGTTGTCTTGCCAATCGATCGATACACAGTTGCAGATTGCATTTTTACCATCGAGAGGTTTCGAGAAATCAACCGGTTTCATCAGGGCGTATTAAATTCGAATAAATCATTTCACTATTATTAAGTAATCAAAGGTAATGTTTTAATAAAAGAGTTTTACAATATCCTGGTATCATTTACTTTGAGTATAGACTACTGATTGCAATCAAATTGGCATCGGCAAGCGGAGTGGAAATTCGGTGCAAAATGGGTTGATTGAGCCCAATTGCAGAGGAAAAACGTGTCAACAGCGTTTATCACTTGTACGTTTCAAAGCAGAAACAAGAAGTGTTTTATTTATATTTTTGCATAATTCATATGGAAATTATTTTCATATTCCAATACCAAATTCCATGCTTAATGGTTTAAAATATTCGTAACACCAGTTAAGCATAGCAAAACAAATAAAATGACTTCAAAGCGAGATCAAAATGAGGTTAGAGAAATGTATTATTCATCGGTTACGCTTAAAGTCTTCGCCAAATGACTCGTATCGAAGTACTTCCGCGCGGAGTTTGAAGACAGAAAAACAATCCCCAACAAAGGCCGCATTAGAATAACCTTCCGATCAAACACAGTCGTGTTCAATATGTAGGCACGTTGTTTACTCTTTATTTATTTATCCCTTTTTCTGTAATTTTGCAAAGATAATCATTGTGAAGATATTTTCCTACAATGGAAATCCTGAAATATACAAGAAAATACTCACAAAAACTGTCACAAAACTCTCTCAATAGTGATCGAAGATCACGCTGCACGAAAATTGATTGTGTTT
Source organism: Anopheles sinensis (assembly GCA_000441895.2). Classification (NCBI taxonomy): domain Eukaryota; kingdom Metazoa; phylum Arthropoda; class Insecta; order Diptera; family Culicidae; genus Anopheles; species Anopheles sinensis. The sequence goes on along the minus strand of KE525265.1, from coordinate 47,927 downwards.
ATGGTTGTGAATTACATTTATGGAACTGTTTTACCCTATCCAAAGATACTTGACAGAGCATCCCTTTCAGTACTGTTGAAAACAGGTCGAACACGACGGGTGCTCAAGGGGATGATGCTCTTGCTCATTCCCTATAATTTCGTATCAGTCTACCCAACTGCAACTGCACCAGGTTATCAGAGCTAAGATGAAAAAACACCATCGCAGCGCTGTCTTGATTAATAGAAAGTGACAGAAATAAATTACTTTCATCGCAAAAGCATTCCTACCGTTGGCTCCCTGGAATCCTAGACAGACGAACCAGACAGACAGAAAAACGGACGCACGAGGGTGACTAGGAAAATGCAGCGCCATTGGAAATGAAAAATCATGAATTTTTCAAAAGGAAAACTCGTCCGAGCGTGCGATTAAAATTCCGCCATGCTTCCTTCCTTATTGGGCTTGTGCGGCGTCGAGCTTCACGATTGATTAGACGACCGTGGCCGTGGCATATTCTTGCGCTTCTGTTGGAAATTCTGCTGCTCGTTTTTGTTTCCATGTGTCCCAGGAACTAATTTGTCGCTTCTACAACGCGTCTACGCGTCTTATTGCGCCGGTGTTGTGTATCACTTGTTGATTGTTCGATACCAACCGTCCAACTTAATTAAACTACATTTGTTACCCGCAAAGAGTACGAAAAAGAAAATGAAAATGACCACAATGCGCAATGGTGAAGCCCCATAAAAATGTTATTTATTTAATCTTTATACTGGCCAACGACAGAGCGGGAAAAAACCAACCTACAATCCAGATCTTACAGCAAGATAACCTTTTTCTGCCGAATATGCCCCTTTTTGCTGCCGTTTCATTTATTGGCATTTACAACACGACGATCAAGCGGGCCGTAGTTATGGCCGCGTCATCGGCGGGCTTCATAAAAATAATTTTTATAGTTCCTCATCACTTCGTTGGAACGCCGTCGTCTTGTTAGTGTTGACCTCATCCACTTTGGAAGCCATGTCACGAAGTCGTCGTTGTTGTCGCAGGGTGTGGTTTCAAGCCCGAGGATTCGAACCCAATTTCCCCGTGTAACGATTCGGCTCCCAATCAGGCACCGGAAATCGTAAAGTGAATCAACATTTGCTTTTATAATTGGAGTACTTGTTTCTGGCAATTTCGAATGGTACAGTTCATAATTGCAAACATATTCTTCGTGGACGTCCATTTTGTCCGAGCTTTATGTAATGTGGAGTTTGATGGAAATTTTGCTTATTTCTTGTATTTATTTTAACTGGGATCTTTTCGTTCGTTCGGTATTTTTTCGGCATTCTCGCTTTGCATTTCATGGAGAATATTGGATTGTATGCTTTTGCCGGAAAAATACATGGGAGGGCTTGCTCAAGATAAGGCAAGATTTATTCCTTCTCAACGTGTATGCATTCGGGGTGCTTAAACACTAACAGTTCCAGTTTTTGGACCCACACGAACCAATTCGGCCACAAGTCAAAGCCATTCTCTTCATTGCATTATTCGATTACTGATGCATATTCGCCCTCTTTCCTTCCCCCATCTCACCTTGTTTACATAAGAAGCGACCACATGTGAAGAATTTCACCTTGAGTGCAGTTTTTTCGGTGAGCCCAATTACTTTCACTTTTTTTCGCCATCCCCATCGTCGTCGGTGCGAGCCTGGACACGTTGGCTTCTGTTGCGTTGGACCCAACTACACTCGGAGGACATAGTTTCAGCCGAGAAAAACCGTCCGGCTGCGGTTAATGACTTCGTTTTGTCCGTGCTATCACAGTTCCCGCTGCACGAAAGTTCACGTAAGCCGACTGAAAAAAAACTGGCAGGGAACGAATGAAGTTGAATTCTTGCTGACGCCCAAAGTTTGAAATGAAAAATCGAACACTCTGATAACGTGTTCATTAGCGTACTAAACGGTCCACCAATTGGGGCAGGAAAATTGAAAGTTTGCTTTGCGAATGAGACAAGTTTTGCACATTCATACGCACTCTGGATTAAATATGATTTCATCGAAAATACTACAAGTTTTTTTAAGTAATACTGAAAGACATGAAAACAAATCAAGCAAGTTTCGAAAAATCCAACAATGTAAGTTCTTTCCAAAACATATTCTTTTCATGTTTTGTTCATCGTTGAATTTCTAAACCAACCAATTATTAAGGCATGCAGGCTATAAATTGTCTCGTCGAAAATGGTCAGAAAACTTTCATCTCCTTCGTCAACCTGCGCTGTAATGTCGTCGATCGGGAAGCGATTTTGGGGAGCAAAATTAATGATCCTCACTCGGAGAAAGATTCGGCAAGTGGAATGATTTTGTGCACGCATATCCGCGCACCTAAAACCGCGTACTTTACGACGGCCCGAAAGTCGTCGTCATTTAGTCGTCGATGACGTGCCTCTGAGAAGCAAGCATCACGTTTCGCCACTTTTTTGCTAGCAGCCCCGGGATGACCTCACGCACTCGACGACCAGTGAGATAAAGGTGTACGGCATGAAACACACGCTAACAACGTGTCATCAAGTCACCATTTCTCCACCGTACAGACATGCGGGTCAATTTAAAATTTGTCTCAAACCCGAATCGGGGCGAGTGTAGGACGCGGCGACAAGTCCCAAGACCACATCGATGGCGTCGTCCCGTACCACCGGTCGAATGCTTCAAACCCAATTACGGATTGGCGTGCGTGCATTTGCAGAGTGGAGGGAAACACACACACTTCAGATAGTTCTCAAAACAAACAAAGTGTAGCAATTTTATTTTCCACCATGTCCATGCGTCCATTTGCTGGATTTATGTTGATTTCTTTTCTCGGCTCAAATTAACAGAACCTCCAATTTCGATTGGAACATACAAAACTCGAGCGAACGTAAGTCCCGAAGATAACAACCACTAAGGCTGAGTTGCAATGAAAATGGTTGAGAAATTGTTTTAAATCGAACCGACACATCTTTTATAGGCTGCAGCCACGTCATCCCCCGAAGAGGTGGAAGCTTGTGAAAATACCTTTTGGTCAGCCGTTTCAGGGGTGTGGTTGATTAAAGTTCCGCCCGTAATCGATATTTTTGCACAGTTATGTGCCGCCGACTTGCACAGTATAAACAATCGCAACACGCTGATGGTAAGCCTCAAATCACTTATTAAGTCATTAAGAGATGCATGCTCTCGATACGTGCACTCGTGTCTTAGAGACGTGCCAACACGCAGCGCCATAGAGTTTAACCCGAGGCTGAGGTGCAGTGAAGAAATTTGCTTACTCCACCGTTTTCTGCTTCTGGACACACCCGCATTTTTCCT
>KE525265.1:9111-21107 GCA_000441895.2 Anopheles sinensis | reverse complement strand
TCTCGACCGTCGTCCTGTTGGTTGGTCGGGCTGTTAATAAAATTATTATTTATGAAACGCCAGACGAGCTATGAAACAAGCCACCTCGTCCGTCCCCTGTCCACCACACCTTTCCGGCAGCAACAATATTGGCCACACCAGACAAAAAAGGGTCCTCGAAAATGTACAACATCAGTGAAAAACACCAGCCACGAAACACAAGAAATCCCAACAAGAAAATCTCCAAAGATCTCTTCGGAGGAGAGAGAGAGAGAGAAAGAGAGCAAAAACGGGGGAATACAGCATCGAGCCCTCCACCGAGTGATGATCTTGCTGATGCCAGTGCGTTTATCTCTACCCCATTGATGCTTGTTTTCACCATGATCGCTTTTATTTAAATATAATAACTTAATAAAACTTGATATTTATTTTCAATTTCTCTTTTTTATTTTCGCACGGCATTCAACGAGATGAAGCGCGAATTGTGCCCCGGCTTGTCCGGTGGTTGCATGTTTGTCCCTTCTTGGGCGCCGTGTCCCCCACGGATTGTCCCTTTCGTCACTTGCCTTCGTTGAAGCAACTCCGTAACGGCGGTGGTTTCTGTCCGTATGAATTCGGATGGGGAAAGAGAATAAACTCCTTCAAAATTCCCTGCTAGAGGAAGAAACAGTGCGGCAGGGGGAACTGGTGTAATTTTCAGTCATTATACATCGATCAGAAATTCGAATTAACATTTTCCCATCTGCAACGAAGCAAGAAGTGATAATAAACGGCTTGCGTTCCGACGCTTCGATGTCTAAATAAAGCAATTACTTTTGCATTCCCCGATGTCCTTTGCCCCCAGTAATCCACCCATCTTGTGCGCTTCCAACACTTCCACCGCCAACCAAACGCATTGGAACACATGTAAAAACACATCCCTTTTGATATTCCTTCGCGCCGCGTTCGTTTCCGTGAACGGTTAATGATACCCTGCGGATTTGGCACTTGAAATGTGATAAAAATTACATCATACACACACACTCACAACAATAACGGAGTGCGTAAAGTGCACTCCACGCTTTCGACGCCAGCGCGTTCCTTCCAAAAACTCGAATTGCAATCAGTGCATCAGAGTTCGCGCAAAACATGCGAAACTGCAATCGACACTTCTCGCCGTTTTTCTTCTCCTCGGCATATCATTTATGTTGGGCAGCCAAAATCCGAGGAGCATTCTTCCGAAATCACAATCGAACTCACCAAGGGTCTCCAAACCTAAGTACCTTTGGGTGGACTAATTACGAACGTGATCATCATCATCATCGTCACGTTGGTCGCAGCATAAGGTTGGTTTGCTGATGATGGTGATGGCGTTCGAGGGCAATTGCGATGATGGAATCCATCAAAAGGCCATTCGTTTTATGTGTTTTAACACCAGCCACTAGCGGGTTAGGAGCTGTAATTTTTGGCAATCCTCCAACGGGTTTTGCGACTCTCCGCACGAAATAATCTGTAAATACGAGAAATAGTGCCCCATTTTTCAAGGGTTCGTCGCCGGACAATTTGGATTAAAAAGAGGGTCCAAGCAAATGCTGCACATATCAACACTAATTTATCATTTCCCTTCGGCGTGCAAACACCCGAAACCTCTGTTTGCTAATATGTTATGTGCCGCTATTTTCACACCTGAAAGCAGTTCGCCACATACTTCCCTTAAACAGGTTTTTATTCGCTGCAGCAGAATTATCCAAATATGTGTGACTTCGCAAGCCTCTAAGCACCAAGGAAAGTTTTACTGCACTTGCAACTCCGGGAATGGCTCCGGGAATGGTGCAGCAATGCATCGGCGTGCCGTTCCACCGATTGTCTTTCGTTTCGATCCAAGGAAGGGAACAAAAACTACATCCACTCCTCATTAAGCTCCGATAGCCGGCGACTGATAAACCGAAAAATTCCCAACCGGAGTCGAATTCATAGCACCACGCCGGAGCTGGAAGGACATTCCATCCCCGGGGAAGTACCAAGAAGCGTGAGTGGGATCGGTGCGGGATGATTTATTTTGCATTTCTTATCAGAATTTCTTTCGTTTCATGGGAGGGCTTACTTAAAGCATGCCTTGGGTTCCCAAAGGCGGCCAACATAATGTGGGATACCCTCGGGGCGAGGGCTGCCTGACCGTAGAAAGGGATAAAGCTGTCGTGACCGGTCGTGACCTGCTTGGCAAAGTGATTGTTTTGTAGAGAAGCAAACTATTTACTTTTAATTAATGCTCCATTGAAGGCGGTGCCACTTTTGAAGCGGAAACTAAAGTAGTTTCTTAAGGATTCACAAGGATTCAGATTCGGTTCAGTTGTTTACTTAAATTTTTGCTTATTATGAATAATCTTTAGAAACTTTCTTCTTTTCTTGATTTATAACATTAAAATACTGCCGTTGCCAATAAATTCTTCTTTTGACACTGTGCATAAGGTTTTGTCTCTAATGTTATAATTTTGTTACTAGTCGAAAACAAGACATTGAAAAGGTAATTGTGGACATTCAAAATAAACAAGCTCGAATAATAACGCACATTTATAAATTCATTATTTAAATGTTAAATTTTGACTATTATAATTCTCAATAAAGGCCCTAGCTGACCCTTTGGAAAATACTTGCCTCCTTAACTTGTGTGTTTCAAAATGCCGGAACTCGATCCAACCCAACTCTCAAAGAAACGTTCACAGGAAAACATGGACACCGTTACGTTGTAACTTTCTCTTTGTACTGCACTTTCGGCAAGTAATGAGCAGCTCTGAACCGCGTGTCGGAAGAACTCCCAAACCTGCAAACAAGATAAAACAAAGTCCCGAATTTCGTGCGTGAAGTGCAACGAGCAGAAAAAGAAAAAACAACGAGGCCCAAAGTAAACCCGATAACCTCTGCTTGCGATATTCACAAAGCGACGAAAAAATCTTTGACACCGAAAGGTGGAGCTATGTCCTATCACACGAACTCGAGAGGCAGGTCCCGAGTAGGTCCTTTAATGCCAGCTTCTTCTTCCCTTCGATTTCGTTCAACTGCGTTCCCGTTGTCAAACTTTCCCCACTTGCGATGCGGTTCGTGGATCGGCGGGGATTCGGCTGTTTTTTTTCCATTCGATCTTGTTTGTTGGTATGCCGATGTAGAACCCGGTTCACCGGATTGGTCGGATAGTGTTACCGAAGGGTTTGATTTTTGTTTTTTGCATTTTTATTTCCAGCATATCCTTCCTCCTCTTCCACGTTCCATTCCGTCCATGGCTTGGATGGCGTGGATGAAAGTTTTGCTCCTGCCGAAAATGTCGGCAGAGTTTCGAGAGTGAACAGTAAATTAAAAATCCGTGTTCAAAGCCCTCCGGGTTGCTTAATCGGCATCAATAAAGTAACAGAAGCGATGATGATGTTGGATATCTTACATTACTTTATGTTCATCGTTCGTCCCGCCGATTTCTACGCTTGATCGACCGCCTCCTCCGTTTCAGTCCAAGATCCGTCCGATGGTGGGATTATCTTCCGTAGTTGAATGCAACTATAAAAACATCGTTTAATATTGAGCAACATTTCAAAATCTGCAACAAGCGTTTAACTTGAATTCAAATTATATTCAAATATTGAAACCTGCACGAATTTTTAACGACATATTTTATTGCTCCAACGTTCCTTGCACTCAAATCGATACAATCTAAATCAACACGAAAAACTCTCAATCGCCTCAGTCTCAACTGCTTTTCGTAACGTAATGAAGCTCATAAGTGAGCAGATCGAAAAAAACACAAAAAAACTCCAGTTAATTCGGCTTAAAAGCAAATAAAATTAAATACCCTCTTTTATGATTTTTCAATATTTCTTGCCTCCCTCAAACTGGATTTATAATCAACCAAATCCGCAATGCAGGAAAACGAAAAACGAACGTCCAAATACGAGTGGGACAAATGCACTTTACGCGGAGAGCTATAAAATGGCGATTATACCAATTCGCCAGGTTTTTCGGAGCACTGGCCACGGTTGTTTGCGTCGCTTGGGCAAATATCTGTTGCAAATATATATAAATGAGAATATCTTTATACACTCCAGCCTCCCCGTTGGGTATTGAACCACTTTGTTTTTTGAGTAATTTTGTCAAACCGGTTCCCAATCCGACCGGCATAGTTTCCAAAACTGACCAAAACAAGGCTGACGGACATCGGAGCTCTGTTTTTTCGGAACCATGCGCATAGTTTCAGATTCAAGCCTTGCAACGCTTACAACCCTTTTTAAAACGATGTTCAATCAGTTCAGCGAACTGTATTTAAGTATTCGGTTTTTATGAAAAGTGAAGCACCATCTGTGATGAACGTGAACTGACTTTCGTCCCCCGAAATTCAGATGCCCAGCACGAAACGCACCTCACATTCCCAAAAGGTCACCGAAACGCACAACCATTGGAGAAGATATCCCAAATTTTCTTTTCGGGTCATTGACGGTAGTCTCACTGGGTGAACGACTGACGTTAATTATTAATTCCATAAAAGCGCAAACCAATCGCCTGCAAAACTGGCAGGACCAATTCTGTAGTGTTCTTTATCGCGCGACCGGCCGATGAGGTCCCGAAAAGTCACGTCGCATTGCTTCGCAGCCGGAGAATTGTCTCGTAAAATAACACTTCATTAAAAGCAAGCTGTAGCTGCCTCTTTGCGGGCGAGATTCGATCGAATCTGTTTCGACAAATCCAATTCAATCGAAGACAAGTGCACCACGGCTTGGGAACGATCGAGAGATTTCTGGGAGCTTAACAAAATCCCAAATATTTTTGTCGCCACAAATTTCCCCTCCATGTGCACTCTGCTCAATGAAACCTGCCCCGAATATTGCCTTCCATTTGGACACTTGTAAACACAGGTAAGTAATGGCTTCTATAAAAGCATACATTTGTAACCTTTTTAACGGTGGTGTCGATTTGGAGAAAATGTTAATATTATCATTGCTGAGGATGGCTCCCCCAGTAGAGAAGAGGTGTCCTTCGTCAACAGAGTCGGTTTTTGAGGTACGATTCATTCATAATCGCATTGAATTTAAAATTCATCATTTTCAAATTTACATCGGTTTATATAAGCTACTGATTTGGTTGTTTTAAATTGAACGACTTCAAACCTGTATCCGCAAAGGAGAAAGGCGTGTTGAAAATACTTATGAAATGTAGTCAGATATGCAATTTGTGCAAATTAATGCCACGGTCTCAAGGATGCCGGTAGCTGCACCATCAAAAAGCGACCCCGTTAATTAATGTATTTTATGTCTGATACAATTATAAAACGAAAAAATCTGAACGAACGCCGAATTTTCTGTCGGGCGTTTACAGTCCGAACCCGACCACCTATCAGAACAGTCCCATTTTTCGGCGGAGGAAAAAAGGAAGCTGTCGACCGACCGCAATTTATAGCAAAGGGACATTCGTCTTCTGGTTAACGATATAGGGCCGGTCAGTAAACTGTAGCACAATTAAGGACCGATTTCGTGTCGAAGCCTCGCCGATCGAAACAGGAACTAAGGGTGCACTTTCTCCATTTTCTTCGCGACGGTGGAAACTCCTCCGAAGCCACCCGCGGACAAAGAAGTCCCTAAGCGACGAACCTTCGGTCGAAAAAATGAACAATAAATCCAACACATGCCAACGACGGCGCTGCATCAGGTAGCGGCATCGGGCAACGTGAAATGGCGTGGAGTGTGGATGCCAGCAGAAAAAAGAAACCACAACCAAAACCAAAAAAGCACGAGCGACGCTGGAACTCCACCACATCCTGGACCAATCGCGTCGGTCTGCCATTGTTCACACGTAATTTGGTCTTCGCGAACACGCCTGTGGTCGAAAAGAAAACATCAGAGGCTCCGTGACAACGGCGACGACGAAAGCCAAACATTTTCCCCTTCGATTGAACCGCAGAAGAAATAAAAAAGGTTACAAAGCGACCAAAACAAACGATACCTTTAAATACGTCCTCTCTTGAACAACGCTTGCGTTTCATTTTTCCTCGTAAATTTTTTCTCGCTTCTGGTTGCCCTCCTTGCTACACTCCGTCCAACAAGTTCCTCCGGCGCAGCCATCATATATGCAGCACAGCCGGCAAGAGAGTGCCGAAATTCGTCGCCGTTTACCCCGCCAAGAAAAAGAAGAGGAAGGACATGCACAAAAGTGAGGCACGCAGCGCGCCGAAGCCACGGAACAGCGACACGCACAGTCGCGAAGACATACGCGACCGAGCTGACCAATCGGCCGAGGCTTCCAATCTTCCTTTGGTGGACATCGGCGGTTCACCGGGAGGTCATTACTCATGCGAATAACCGACAAGAATCGCCGATAAATTTCCAACCCTGTTCCAGGCTCCGCCTCAAAGAGGTGGAGGAGGAGGCTAGGTTGTGATGGTTAAAATGGTCAACCTTATCATCGCCCTGTTCCGAACATTCGGAGTTGATTCTCCGAGCTGCTTTCGAAAACTTATCGAAACCGAAAGACATATGTGTTTTCCTAAAGTTGTCCCCAAAACGATCTTCAGCTTGTTTTCTAGAATCCATGGAACATCTTCAACCCATTTTGGCGGAAGCAAACATGTCTTCTCTTTCTCTCAACATATTTTGTTCGTTATTGCCAAATGTTTCATTGCATTGTCGGTTGATTTATTAAACGACTTTAAAAGTCTCTTCTCGTCGCATCTCCCTCAATCATTTATTTTATTGAAACTTTTTCGTTGCATTCCAACAATCATTCGGCTGGAGGAAAACATCAAAACACTCCCACCATCCACCACTGAAGGCCAGTTTGGCAACATTTTTATCGAAATGCACATGAGCGACGTAATCTGCGATTTTTTCGAGCACCCTAAGTGACCATACCGGTTTTAGTGCAACGTTCGCCAAAACTCGCCGATGACGAAGGCTATTTCGTCGTTTCGACGGTTTGGCGTTTTATGGTGAATGAAATCGAACCGAGAACCTTAAATGCTACACTTCACGAGATTCCACTGACGCCGGTTGCGTGCGATGACGTGAAGAACGTTGTGCAGAAGTTGGTTCGAGTTCAAGCGGGTTCCGGGACCAACACCAACAAACGCCCTAAATAGATGCTCGAAGATTCGAGCCCCCGAGAAACTGAAAATTGGACCCTAAAACGCGCGGGATGGAAATTCAACTCTTCTCGGATCGCTAGGGAACTCCTTTTCGCTGCAACGAAGTCGTGATGCATCACTCATCAACACAATGAAGCCTAACTTCAGGGACTTCTTCTCACCTTGGTTCAGGGAGAAACGAAAACACCAGAAATCAATAAAAGCCACCGAACGCAGCAGAACCTTGCCATAAATCATATTTTATGGATGCTTCAAACGCGATCAAGCGATGAAAATAAATTGCATTTTCGTTTCGGTGAACTAGACGAGTGGTTAATTTCCACCATGCGCAAAGGACCGGAAGTTTGTGTTCGTAGACAAAGTGACTCCACTGACGACGCAAGTTTAAAACATTTTTTATCACAATTATACTTTTATGTTTCTTGAAATAGTAACAAACATAATCAAAATCATCACAACACGATCATTGGGTTCCGGCTGTCATCCCATGAATTAAGCTCAATTTTCACCGAATTCCCCTCTGGAGATGGAGAGGAAAGAAACAAAAATGCCGTCGAGGGCGATACTACTTTTCGAAAGACAATAAAATGTTATCGATTATCCGTCATTCCCGCGAACGGCAAAAGGGCACCGCAACGCACGATGATGGACAGGCGAAAGCGTGATCCTTTTGGCAGGAAATAGGGGAGAGAGAAGGAGGAACACGACTGACACGACGTGATTGCTGGGCCGAAGTCATAAAATGTCTTCCGAAATGAATTGTCGAAATGTTGCCAGAGGTGCGCCCGAGGAATTGAGAGATAAATTTCCTCCCAATTTCAAACATTCGTCGCTGCAAACATAAAACGGTAATGAGAACTTTCAGCCGCTCACTCTCTTCCCCCCTTTCAATCGTTCCTTTTTCGGCGTCTTTAAAGGATGTAGTAGGACATTGGCGGACGAAGACGCGCCGATTCGCTCTTTGAACCAACAAGGTTCTTCCCTTAAGAGGCTTTGGCTCAGCGATGCAAGTTATTTCGTAAATAAAGTCTCCGAACCAGCGCTGCTTTATTTTATTGCACAAAATTACAGAAATTTCCGTTTATGATTATTGCTACGTGCGACTGCAACATTGCCGAGGGAACGAGCTTTCCTTACACGCTCTGCCTTCTTAACGCAAGTTTGATCCGGGTCAAGCTGGGAGGGAAGCTTCAAGTGCGTGTACGGACGATTCGAAGACGATTCGATTATCACCCAATCGTTTCCACTATTAAAGGGTCGATGTTTTATTTTTCTGCTTTTCTCGTTTGCTCTCCTGCGTTCATCAGGACTTCGATATTTGCTAAACCGTCGAGCCGTCTTCCGAAGCTGAGTGAGGCTTTTCCCGCGAGAGTCGAAAGGGAGCAGGCGTAGATTTACTTAACCTTTGTCCACTGGCGCCATAAACAAACAGGTGATTGCACTCCGACGACCCCAACGGACGCTGTCCGATGGCGATGGTCACCGTTCCCGCTAGGGGTCACCTCCACACTGGACAGCCGGGGGAAGACCAAACATGCACAAACAAATCGCGCGAGGCACGAAGGCTAATTGAATGCATATATTTTCCCGCGCGTGAACTAAACAGCATGCTGCCAATTATTTTAATCAAATCATGGTCTTGTACGGCTGTCAACGGTCACGAAGAAGCACCTTGCACCACCTTTGGGTCAAGTGGGAATTTTTTACTCGATTCCTAGTCCACCTAGACTTTGAATTGATAAAGTTTTCCTATTCAACCGAGATAAATACATTCGAGCGAGGATCGAATTTGCCACAAAATGAATAAAACGATGGCGATGTGATCGGTAGTGAACAGGTTTGAAAGTATCCAGATACAACTCAAGTAATGGAAGATAATGGCAGTTTGTGAGAAATTTCTTTAGTATTCACATGGACAATGCAAGGTTCTCCGTCATTACTTCTCCAAGCGAAACTAATTATAACATTCAAACTGTATTGTTGTTACTGAAATCAAGATTTCAATAAAGTACTCTTTTCCACGCGTAGTTCCAATTTCGGATGAAAAGTATACACATCGTTTTGGATGCAGAGTATGCAAATATGCATATCATTCAGATGTTTCATTCGGATTGTAACAAAAGTAAGAGTTTGGAAACCATGAGTTCTTTAACCTACTTAATTTTAGTTTTTTCTTCACATCCGGAATGCAACGGTTATCCATCGAATTATTTTGAGTATTTCTTAACTGTCATAACGAAAAACTTGATGAAACTCGGGTTGATTGTAATATCTCAATACGATAACTATGGCAGCGAAATGTTAAGTTCTTATATTTAAAAAATCCCTCTTCTTGCCCCATTTTATCTTATGTTAATACTCTTGGGGTGGGACATATTTGTACGGAATAGTTAGCAAGTTTACCTTTTCGCTTCTATTGTTGATATTTAACTAACAGTTCTTAACAAAGTGTTAACATTTCCAATCTGAGTTAGTCTTTTGGCAGCAAAAATTAAGAGAAACGATGGATAAATTGAACTCCCGAAATACAAGGAAAAAACAAGTGCATCGATTTTTCACGGATCAGGCGTCACGCCGCTCGTCATCGGTCTCCAGAAAGGCGATTCGTTCGGGTTCCGACGGCTCAAAGCATCCGTAAACGCGAACAAATTATTTTAAATCGATATTACACGTCTTTAAGCTCCTTCACTGCCATCGAAGCCATTATTTTCCTCCTGCCATCGTGGGTTTCCTCCTTTGCAATTTTCGCCCTTCTTAAGATCGATAATCGATTTCTTCGCACAGTTTTGGTCACCGCCACCCGCTTTAGCACTCCTCGAGGCTTCTGCTCGTTCGAGGTCCCTTCTTCGCACTGCAATTGCAACCTCTTATTAAGCCATTATAAACGTGTGCATGGTCCAACGCTCCGTGTCGAGGTTCCCGAAATCGATCGCTTGAAAGCGCCATCGAGCTCGAAGGTGCTTAGATCGAATCCTTCCTCGGAGGGCACTTTTCATCCACGCTGCATTTACTCGCGCACTGATGATGATCATCCGACCCTTCAGTGAACTCATCGGCTACCCTCTCCGACCCTCCCTTTGTTCCCATGTTTTTTACAGCAAAGCGAAAGATAGACAACGATGACCCGAAAATTATTTATATTCACAACGAAACGCAGAGCAACGGAGTAGAAAAGTTGATACCATTTCCATACCATAGAGCCACTTAATCAAAGGTTACGCGAGCAGATTTTGTTTGATTATAGTGCTACCACTGGAGATCGAGGGCTCAAGTTTGACTGTTTTTTTCCTTCGCACATCGACGGAAGGTTGTGAATATATGCATATTTCGTTTTTTTTTTTCAACAACAAAGCGGGGTTCCACAGGTTTTTACCGCGATGCTTCCCTAAAAAAGATTCTCGCAGCAGTTCTTCCATAGCCGGGTCCCGATCTACGCCATCGGATAGTAGTAATTAGTGTAATGATGTTGGTTTTTATGCAAATAAACAGCTCGTCGTAACCGCAACCGGAGCATGCCTTGGCCGTGGCGTTGACAGGAAGGCTAGATGTGCTGACATCAAACATGATCATTCGCTTTACAACAAAAAAACATTTCTGAATGTGGCCTCATCTGCATTCTACCTTTACCGTGAAATTATACATATCAAGAAAGGCCACACTCCTTTCCCATCTCGTTGAACTGCGTGCCAATGGTGTGCCAAAAGTTATCGAAAATGGAGCGACGTAGGGACTGTAATTTGCTAATAAAGAACGCATCATATTTACGGTTAAATTTATAAACGACCAACGAAGTTACTTATTCATTAGGGCTGGCTAAATTGATCCAGTAAACATTGTGAAGAAAGAAACGAGTGTTATGTTTTGTGCAATTGTGTATTAATCTTGTTATTTATCGCTAATTTACCGATAATGTACATGCACGGATGCAAGACGATTTTCCTTTTATAAGCACTACGATCACCATAAAGATTAATTGTGTATTTCTTTTTCGCACAAAACGGATCTCCACCTGGCCAAGCTCCGATTCGATTCTTAATGCTCGTTGTCGTGTTATTAACAAATATGATGGCGATAAAATCATTAGTTATCAATTCCTTCGACTTCCTTTTGGTGCATTCGGGTCTCCATTTGTTTATTTTGCACTTAATCCTGTGGCACCGCTCCACCCTGTCGATCGTTGCATCCGGTTGGCGAAGGGAGGGAATTTGTCAAATATTTTGTCGAGCCGTCAACGCGCTATCGGGCAAGTCGGATCACGAGTTTACGTCCCATGACTGCAGTTGAGAGCTCACTCTCAGTGAGCACAGAATGAACAACTGCTGCAGTTGCAGTTGATGATCGATGATCGCCATAAAAGGCGTGCGCGAAACCCCGCTCCGAAACTCGAAAGATGCAGATTAATGATGGAAGGAGCGCCAACCGAACGACCGGCTCCCCTTTGGGCAAGCTCGGATCGACAGAAGTCAAGTATGATCGATCACTTGGCGACCGACGCGCACTTCACTCGACAAATCTTCACGACCGGTGGTCAAACGGATTTTGCCGCTCGCGATAACGATAATCGATTAACAGCTTTCGAATATGACCAACTCTCCAAATGAGTCATTCGAACATTAGGAGACATCGGATGTACCCCGAAACGCGGCCAACAATTATGTCAAGTGGTTCTTTTCGAGCGGCCTCTTGACTCTCCAAATCTTCCACTTGAAGCTCCTATAGTGTTGACAGATTTCGGCCGAACTTATTGACAGCTCTCGTGATTTCGTCGCCGAGCGTCGCCGGTGGTCCGGACCGAAAATCCTCCAAAACACGCCACCTCCATACACTTTCACACACACACAAGTTCTCTCCACCATTTTCACGAGATTTTGACTCCTTACGTCCTTACCTTTGACTCCTGCGACGCGGGAGGTCAACGTGT
>KE525264.1:699299-721003 GCA_000441895.2 Anopheles sinensis | reverse complement strand
CGTTTCCAAAAATGTACGGGCATCTTTCGGAAACTTCTCATTTGTGTATTTGCGAAGAATTCCGAGCAGACGGTTCGCATGAATGTGCGCCAAACCCGATATCAACATAAAATACCGTATTTCGTCATAGAACCCCATCACAAATTCTTCATCACTCTCAAACTCGTCCACCTCGTCATCTGGAGTGGTGGACATTACAACATTTCCCGTCTCCGGAAGCTCAGGCGGTGCTAAAACAATAAAAAATAACGTTATACCCGGTTTACTCACTTAAAATCTTACGTTTAATATTTACATGCCGGCCGAGCACTCGTACTAGCTTCTGGTTGATTGCCAGCGTCTTCACTTTCCATTTGTACACTATCACAATCTGGCATCTTTGCACGATCTTTGTACAAAGAGCCGGTTTGCTTAATGCGTTGGGAAAATAACCTTTTTTTTCCACGGGGCATTTTTATACTGTTCCGAATCACAAGTAGAGGCAATAAATAACTATTGCTGGAAGTTTTCCAACGTTTAACTTTATGCACACGTATTATTTCACTGCCGTTTAACTCTGATTCTGTTTTGTTGATTCCTAACACCGGGTAAACAAAACGCGTTATGATATGTCAGCAATTGCAAATCCAAGGAAGGAAAATATGGCGCCACCTTGGATTCAAAACAATGGGAACAGTTACGTGATGTTTATGCGTTTTCGTACATTCTAGACTAAAGTTATCATTAAATTATTGAAATAATTTTGATTGTGTAATTAACTGATAATATTTCTTCCATCCAAATGCGATATTTTTTATTTTTGCATTGGAGATGATAGATCGTTTATTCAATCGGGACGAAATTGGCATAGTTCTTATCAAAGGCCGCCAGATGACGCCACTGTTGCGAAAAAATCCAGCAAATCCAACAACAACACCATGCAAAACTTCGGAATAGTTCTAAAACCGGTTCGTTCTGCGGATTGGGTAGTGAAAAAAATTGCTCGGAAATGTTCGGTCGCTTTCTGAAACCTTCGTGTTTTCTATTGCCTGATTATTTTGGCGGACCTAGAAAAGAATGATTATTATAATTATTTCATTCATTTTGTCACCAAATTAATAGAATCTCTAGTTAGCCCCTTCCTATGAAAGCTGCTATTCTAATCAGACGGTATATGGCAAACATGTGGTTGTTCACTCATACACCGGTGGGTCTTAAGATCCTAGCCTACTTAAGCAACAATCGAGCAACAAATCCTTTCGGATGCGCTATTTTAGTAAAACTTTCAGGGTAGTTTTTGGATGACCCCGAAACGGCTGACAAAGATTTATCTTATTGCAATGAATTCTCTTTTAAATATACTTTTCACAAATTGATTTTTCTTTGGTCTGTTCACAAGCGAAAACAACTTCCAAAATAATTAAAATTCCTTCATTGATGAACAACCAAAGAAAAACCAAAGTTGCACATCTAGGGATGTACGGTGTTTTTAAGTAAGTGTGCGTAAATATCCTGAAACCCGAAGCGCAGCTCGGGTTTTGCCTTGCTGCTTGCAGGGCTGCAAAGGAGAGCAGTATATTGCTGTTCACTCTCGCTGCAGTAGTTTCGTTCGGGGAGTAGTTTCGTTAATCCGCACACACAGTGTGGGCGTTCGTCGGGCCCGAAGAACGCGCACACTGTGTGTGCGCTCCCGGTAATGTAGACTGGGTTCATCGCTAATTTTGTATCACAGGGTTTTGGTACGAAAAACTGTTCACTTTGGAGGCTGCCTGGAATAAGCAGAATGATCGTGTTTATGGACCATGTATTCGGGATGTACCTGCCGATAAAAGAGCAGACGCGCGGTATCAAAATGCATCAGCGGTGATGGTTTGGGCAGGTACAGTACCAGGCATTCAAAGTCGGACACTTCAAAATCGAACATTTTTTAACTTTAAGTTAAGTTATTTACTTCTACGAAGCAGCTAGCAACACGAAAGTTCAGGGGCAACTTCTCCAACCTTTGTTCTTCGCGAATATGCAGAAAAGAGAAACAAAAAAACTATGATTGCGGAAATAATAGAGCACGAATGGAAAAAGTCGTGTTTTTGCGGCAGGCACTCAAAGTCGGACACCTTACACTTCACACAAAAATCATTGTTTTAATATTCGGTAGCATTACAATTGGCATTTATTACTGCTTGCAATCTTTTGGGCATACTTTCAACCTACTTCAGACAAAAGTTTTGGTCAATTTTTACCCATTCTTCTTTCACTGTTGCTTCCAATCTTAAAAAGTTGGATGGCTTGCGTTTACAAAAATACAAAATTGAATTGAATCATCTCTCATTTTATTTATTTTCAGCGCAAGCATCGCTCGAAACTGGCAAAGATCGATGAAAGCGAAGAACTGGAATTCATGTTATAATTTTCACTCTTTTTTCGTTTCTTTAAAATGTTTTAAAACTAATCGGGTTAAGGGTTAAATGAAGCCCCGTAAGGCGTGTCTCATGGTTTTGCAAGATGATTTTGCTACTGTGGGACGATAAAGTTCAAAGTGCGCATATATGTACGCGATATATGAATTCTATACATACGAACCACGATCAACCTCAAATTTTCCATCAAATTCCACTTCCATCAACTAAAATTGTGCCAACAGCGCGAACGCCTTGTGAAGAATTCATTTATTGCATACCTTCAGCTGCATCGTCCCGCAGTAGCAAAATCATTCTATAGCACAACTCAACAGATTTTGCAAAACCAGGAAATACGACGGCTGGGGTTTATTAACCCATTAACCGATTATATTCTAAACAAAAAATAATTACAAGATAAAAAAACAAATTAAAAATATACAGCCTACTGACGGAAACTGACGTATCATGTTAAAATTAACTAGAAAGATGATAACGAAACGATAACGAGACGATAACTGTCAGATTTTATCTTGCTATCGTTTCGTTAGTTAATTTTAACAACATCCGAGAGCATCCGTCAGTAGGGATGTCCCAGGAGTTTTCTTAGTGGGTAGGAATCTCACACTACCCATTCTCTTAGGAGAATGGGTGTCTTGATCGGGTATAACACTTGCCCTCCCGAACCAGAAGATCTTTCTCCTGGTAAAATACAGGGCGTTCGGGATAATTTTGACAGTTACATTTTTTGATTATAACTCGTGATCGAGTTGGCATAGGAAAACAAGCAATACGTCATTCGACAGCTAAAAAGTGTACGGAACAAGCAGCGAAAACATCCCGTGATAAAAAAATGCCAAAAAAGAGTACATTGTGGAAGCGGATCACATGCATCATGATGATCCGCGCCGGACGCGACAACCGCGACATCATGCAGTGCGTGCAGTGTTCGCTGAACACGGTGAAGGCGATCCGGAGTGAGCTGAGAGAAAACAGCGACGACGACGAAGCGGTGGCAGCACGAAAACCACATTCTCAGCGGCGGGATTGCGTGCGGACCGACGCTTTCCTGGCTGACCTCCAGGCGCGCGTAATGGAAAATCCGGGGATCGGAATTCGGCCGTTGGCACGTGAGATGGGGGTGGCACCATCCACGATGAAAATGGCCCTGAATGACGACCTTCGGTACTTCTCTTACGAGCGCCGAAGAGGTCAGTTGTTGACAGAGAAGGGCCGCGAGCGTCGGTTGGGGAACGCCAAGAAGCTGCTCAACTTGCTAAAGCATCCCGTGGAGCCTGGCACGCTGTGGTTTTTCTCTGATGAGAAAAACTTCTGCCAGGACCAGAACACCCAGAACAACCGATGGCTGGCTTACTGCCCGGCGGACGTGCCACGGGTGCCGCAAACCAAGTTCCCCCAGACGGTGATGGTGTTTTCCTGCGTGTCATCGGAAGGGGACGTGATGCCGCCCCACTTTTTCGAGCAGGGGCTGAGGCTGAACGCGGACGGGTACATTTCCATGCTGGACATCGTCGTGAAGCCTTGGATCACGAGAGTGACCAACGGCCGACCGTACGTGTTCCAGCAGGATTCCGCTCCGTGCCATACAGCCTCCAAAGCGATAAAGTGGTTGGCGGCCAATTTCAACGACTTCACCGCGCCGAATGTGTGGCCTCCCAGCTCCCCGGATCTTAATCCAATGGATCATTTCGTGTGGGGCGCGGTGGAACGGGACACCAACAGAACCTCCAGCAACACCAAGGCGGAGCTGATGTCGAAAATCAGGTCTGTTTTCGCGGCCCTACCCCGCGAAACTGTCGCCAGGGCTTGTTTTCGGTTCCGGAGACGGGTGGAGGCCGTAATAGAAGCCGAGGGTGGATATTTTGAATAAAATGAATAAAATACATGGTAAGCTACTATTTCTAAAACAAAACAAAATTCCCCGATGATTAATTTTGCCATGAAAATTTTTTCTCTTTCTCCAAAGGTGACTGTCAAAATTATCCCGAACACCCTCTAATAAAAAAGAAAAAAAATTCTCCCTTTTCAGGGACATGTCGCTCCTTCTCGGAATGTTCGGGGTTCATCAAGATAGAAGATGGAATGGCTCTCTTTTTGACTTCATTGTTGGTATTTTTCATGATTCGTCATTGTTGGTATTTTTGACCGTCAAAATTCCAATACAGGCTGGCCCCGTTTTACGGCACCTTATGGGACTGTGACAGCGCCGTTAGAGCGAGGCCAGGGCCCAAAAATTTCCATGCTAGAAACATGGACATACGTTTATAATACCTACTCAAGGCTTCCGTTTATAAGTCAATGTTCGAATCTTCTGTCATACAAATTGCATTGAATCGTATGAGTAAAGAACACGGACCGCTAATATAAACTAGCTTCGAACGATTTGTCAAACGAAGTTAGGCGAGGCCGAGTAACAGCGGGGCCAGCCTGTACATTGCCTTGAAAAGAGAAGTCCGAAGAATGAAAACTGTAGGGCATAAAATTCAGTGTTCAATGTGCAACAAAGAATTGTCGTAAATTAGAAATTGTTGAAGGTGAACTTTACCGACGGACATCGTATGTTTTCTGCAAATGATCCGACCACAGATTCTGTTGAACTGTTGGAGGAGATAGCGTAGGATTATGCTAACCCAAACATATATATGAAAGGAAATATGATCGTTGTTCAATATCTGAAGATCTTTGCTTGCACCTTTGCAAATCTGTTTTAATAAAATGATTCTTGTTATCCAGTGTTATGAGCAAAAGAGATCCATTAAGGAGGTGTAAAATCATCCACTATTGTCACGATGTCCTTCTTGTATCCAACCGTATAATTTAAGTAATGTTTCTTCTTTTCCAGGCACAATTCGATAAGGAAGAAATAATTCGAATAGAACAATAATTTCGGCAATAAAGAAATATCCTATTTTATGGTGCAACAAAAAAAACGCCAGCATATAAAAACATGACGGCGCAAGAGGATTTTTGGCTGCAAGTAGCCGAACAAGTAAACGTCGGAGTCGAGGAATGAAAAAATACATTGGAGAACTCGTGGCCACAATATAGGCAAAATCTTACGAAAGTGACCAGTCTACTAGATCTAGATCGTGTAAGTATTGCATCTGGACTGCAATATGTTAATGTGGAGTCACTTTATATAAAAATACTTCTTTCTTAGCTCAAAACGAGGTATGCAGGCCAACATGGAATGCCTTCGAAGCACTAGGCTTCCTTGCCCAATTGAGTGATTCCGGAAAATCTAGTGATTCGGTACGTATTCTATTCTGATTTTTTTACATGTTTCATGGACATTTAAAACCATATCTCGGGTTCAAAGTGCAGCTTCTGCCTATGTTGCTGCTCTTCTCTTCTTGTCTTCAGCAGATGAAGTGTTTGCTACGATAGTGGTTTTCTGATTGCCCCACTGGCCCCCCTTATCTCACAAAATTATATCAATCTCCCTTTTTCGATGGACCTAGCGAAGTCCGCTCGCTGCGTTCGCTTCCTACCTGTGTAGTATAATTTTCAAGGTAACTCAATATGCAAAAATATATTAACCTTCAACCTCCACTGCACGATTATTTTAAACCGTCATGTTCTTTTAACCGAACCGATATCGTTCAAAGATTTGAAATTACTGCATGTATTGCGCTTTGCAAAGCTTCAGGTTTAAACCGGTAGGAGGACGAGAATCTGGGCAGGCGCCTCATTTACTCTTTTACCCATACTAATTTTCAGACAAACTCATTGGATTATACTGTCTTTCTCGAATAGTTCAAACCTTTTAATCTCACCGCTTACACTTCGAACGGTAATTCAGCAGATCAAAAATTCAAATTGACTTCATGTACCACCCGTTGCATACCTTCAAGGCGCAACTGTGGACAAATATGGCGATGATTCAACGAGGAGAGGGCCAAATTATCAATAAAACCTTAAATGTAACAGTAAATTGAAGTCACAATTTTAAAACCGAGCAAACCGTTTTCATTTGGCGCCTACATGTAGGCAACCGCCTGGTCGAAGAGTTACGAGGTCGTAATTTAAGCGTTCGAAGATCTTCTATTCGATGCTTAATTTACTCGCACTTTTTGTACGTTAAATTACGCGATTTTTCGAACGAAACCCCAACAGCCTTTACCCCAGCAGCACAAAATTCGCTTTCGAACGAAAAATCACGTAATTTAACACACAAAAAGTGCGCGTAATTTTACCATCGAATAGAAGATCTTCGAACGCTTAAATTACGATCTCGTAACGCTTCGACCCGGCGGTTGCCTACATGTAGGCGCTCAATGTAAACGGTTTTTTCGGTTTGAAAATTGAAAATTCAAATTTACCGTCACATTTTTGATTTTATTAAAAAATTTTGTTGTTTCTATTAAAACAATTTTCAAATAATTTTATCACACTAATTTTGTATGTCCCGAACGCTCTTCTGATGTACTCACATCAATGTTTCTGCACGTATGTTGATTCTGTAAGATAAAACACCATATTATTTCAAAAACTTGACTAAAATGTAATCGAATACTTACATTGTTTGTTGATATAACTGCTATTGGTAAGCAAATTACAGACTTCATCCTTCTTTTAGTTGCTTTCGCTGAGCATGTGCTGTGAGTGGAGAATATTTATCGATATTAAACAACATATTGAAATGTTAACAGTTTTTACACACTTTGACTTACATGCAAAAACAGGGTACTGTTCCACTTCCTTTCATAGTATGCTTCCTTCGTCGCACTTCAACTATCTTCATAAACAATTGTTTCCTTTGTTTATGAAGTTTTTAGTGTTGTTTCATGCGTCCGCTTACGATTCAATCAGCTGCACTCTTGGTGTCCTGCCGTTAGGACCAGCTTGGTTCTAAAAGAAAAGGAAAAAAGATGAAAAGAAGGAGTTGTAAATTTACAAATACAAATATACAAATCATACCGGATACAAATCATAAGAGTATCATAGTTTACGACCTTGAATGGAATTAATCAGGATATGCTCAAGTTCGCATCGATCAATGAATTTCGATCCGAATTGCCTTCCTGCGGTCGATGTGCACGCGAAAGTCAGCGTATCCGGGATGTAGATGTGTTTGAGCTGCATCCGCACGATCGACTGGTAGCCGGAAACCTGCGACGACTTGTACAGTAGGGTAATATCCGAGCTGGACAGGTGCGAACTCAACATCTTATGGTCATGCTCCTGGCATACGGCCACTGGCGACGGCGTATCCTCCATGAAGCTATAGTGCGATTTGCACAGCAATCACAGGCACAAACACGGTCCGCGTCAGAAGTGAACGACGATCGCTGGAACTGCAGCGCAACGGCACCACGTCCGTTGATAAGCACATCAAATCTGCAATGTTGAGTTTTATTGGGTTCGCACCTTACCAAAATCCAACTGCATCCAACTTACCTTTCACCTCTGAAATGTACACAAACATTCCCCTTCGCTTCTCGTGCAGGTTTGCCGCACGATCCATATGTTTCTTGTAGGGTAAACACGTTCATTATCACGATTCTTTTAACGAACACTCACTTTTTACGTAAATTTTGCGGATTGAAGTAAAATTCTTCCTTAATTCCAAATTTTTCAACGCGCGACGCACAAGTTTGTTTTGATTCAAAGACGTCAAACAACAGCAAGCTTCAAGGAGAGTAAATGAGGAGGTTAGTTCATAATGCGATTGAATTTTGAATGTGATGTTGAACATGAGTTTTGCCTACTGTGGTGAACAAAAAGCAAATGTTCCACTATCACCATCAACAACCATTCGTAGACAGACGACAATTAATGTTTAACCAACACGTTTAATTTTTTATAATTCAATCAACGTGGTTTGCCCTAGATGATGCAACCTCCTTACTATGAGTTTGTATCGCGGAGCACACTAGCGCCCCCTCTGATTGTTCCTGTGTGATGCGGAAGGTTTTGGTCCTGCTGGGGTAAATCTGCAGCGTAAGATAATCATACCCCAACGGCCTTAAGTTCTGCAGCGTAATACAGCCATAGTAACAATTCTCTAAAATTACGCGACGTCCACATAACACACAAGGTTCCAAAACCATCCGCATCACACACGAACATTTAGAGGGGGCGGTAGTGTGCTCCACGATACGCACACCTAATAAGGAGGTTGTATCATCTAGGGCAAACCACGTTGATTGAATTATAAAACATTAAACTTAATGTTTAACATTCATTATCGTCTGCCTACGAATGATTGTTGATGGTGATAGTGAAAAATTTGCTTTTCGCTCACCACAGTAGGCAAAACTCATGTTCAATATCACATTCAAAATTCAATCACATTATGAACTCACCTCCTTATTTACTCTCCTTGAAGCTTGCTGTTGTTTGACGTCTTTGAATCAAAACAAACTTGTTCGTCGCGCAAAGAAAAATCAATTTGGAAGTAAAGAAGAGTTTTACTTTAATTTAATAATAAAATTTGCGTTAAAAGCGAGTATTGATTGTAAGATTCGAGACCGTGAAAGTATTTTCTCTGCAAGGAAAATGTGGATCGTTTGGCAAACCTGTGCGAGAAGCAAAAGGGGGGGGGGGGACTGTAAACCAATGTTTGTGTACATTTTAGCGGTGAGTGGTAAGGTGGATGCAATTGGATTTCGGTAAGGTGCAAACCCAATAGAACTCAACAATGTTTTATTGCAGATTTGATGTGCTTATCAACGGACGTGGTGCCGTTGCGCTGCAGTTCCAGTAATAGTCGTTCACCTCTGACGCGGACCGTGTTTGTGCCCCTTGAATCAAATAAGTGTGACGTTAGACCCTTCCCCATTTTGCAGATCCATCCTTCGAATCTAGCGTGCGATTGCTGTGCACATCACAAAAAAGCTTCATGGAGGATACGCTGTCCCCGGTAGCCGTATGCCAGGAGCATGACCATGAGATGTTGAGCTCGCACCTGACTAGGTCGGAGATTACCCTACTGTACAAGTCGTCGCAGGCGAAGAAACTATGGAACTGGAACAGTACCCTTGTTTTTCATGTAAGTCAAAATGTGTAAAAACTGTCATCCTTTCAATATGTTCTTTAATATCGATAAATATTCTCCACTTACAGCACATGCTCGGCATCTTCAACTAAAAGAAGGATGAAATCTGTAGTTTGCAGTTATATCAATAAACAATGTAAGTATTCGATTACATTTCAGTCAGATTTTTTAAATAATATTTATATTTTATCTTACAGAATCAACAAACTTGAAGAAACATCGATGTGAGTGCAGCGGGAGAGCGTTCGGGACATAAAAAAATAGTTTGATAAAATAACTTTAAAAAAATGGTGGTAAAATCCCAAATGAAGCCCCTCCAGCCAAAATTACTGTCGTGGCTACACCATTTGTGACCGGATGTACCTAAAGTATGCAATAGGTGATATAAATGAATTTATCGGTACCGGTATCGTTTAAATACCGCCGTTGGAATTTGATGCTGTTCAATAAAAGATTTTGGTTACACTTCACAGAATGGACAACATGAACTCTCTGATGCATTATTTGCACGAGTTTATGAAAATTTGGCTACGCAATCAACCTAGGGGTGCGGTATGAGGGGGCCCAAGGGCCCCCCTTATTTCACAAATTCATAACGAACTCCCTTTTCCGGTAGACCTAGTGCAGTCCGCTCGCTGCGCTCGCTGCGGGCGCGCCTCCGTTTCAAACTCATTTTTCAGTCAAACTCATCGGATTATACTGTCTATTTTGAAAAGTAAAAATCTTTAAATCTCACCGTTTCTACTTCCAACGGTAATTCAACGGATCAAAAATTCAAACTGAATTCATGTACCACCCGTTGCATACTCTCATGGCGCAACTGTAGAAAAATATGGGGACGATGCAACGAGGAGGGGGCTTCATTTGAAATTTTACCAAAATGGCTGTTGTTACAGAAACTACAAAAAATTTAAATAAAATAAAAAATGTAACTGTGAATTTAAATTTTTAATTTTCAAACCGAAAAAACCGTGAACATTTAGCCCCTGCATGTATGCAAACGCTGGGTCAAAGCGTTACGAGATCGTAATTTAAGCATTAGAAGATATTCTATTTGATGCCTAAATTACGCGCGCTTTTTGTATGTTAAATTACGCGATTTTTCGAACGAACCCCAACGACCTTAAATTCTGCAGCGTAATACAGCTATAGAAAAATTCTCTAAAATTACGTGACGTCCACATAACACCTATCATAACGGCTGTAACCCCTAAGGTTCCAAAACCATTCGCGTCACACAGGAACATTCAGCGGGGGCGCTAGTGTGCTCCACGATACTAACACATAATAAGGAGGTTGCATCATCTGCGGCAAATCACGTTGATTGAATTATAAAACATAAAACGTGTTGTTTAACATTAATTGTCGTCTGTCTACGAATGGTTGTTGATGGTGATAGTGGAACATTTGCTTTTTGTTCACCACAGTAGGCAAAACTCATGTTCAACATCACATTCAAAATTCAATCGCATTATGAACTCACCTCCTTATTTACTCTCCTTGAAGCTTGCTGTTGTTTGACGTCTTTGAATCAAAACAAACTTGTGCGTCGCGCCTTGAGAAATCAATTAAGAAGTAAGGAAGAATTTTACTTCAATCCGCAAAATTTACGTAAAAAGTTAGTGTTCATTAAAAGATTCGTGACAGTGAACGTGTTTGTGACAGTGAGTGAAACCTGTACGAGAAGCGAAGGGGAATGTTTGTGTACATTTCAGAGGTGAAAGGTAATTTGGATGCAGTTGGATTTCGGTAAGGTGCGAACCCAATAAAACTCAACATTGCAGATTTGATGTGCTTATCAACGGACGTGGTGCCGTTGCGCTGCAGTTCCAGCGATCGTCGTTCACTTCTGACGCGGACCGTGTTTGTGCCTGTGATTGCTGTGCAGATCGCACTATAGCTTCATGGAGGATACGTGCCGTATGCCAGGAGCATATCATAAGATGTTGATTTCGCACCTTTCCAGCTCGGATATTACCCTACTGCACAAGTCGTCGCAGGTGTTCGGCTTCCAGTCAATCGTGCGGATGCAGCTAAAACACATCTTCATCTCAGATATGCTGACACACTGCACTTTGGCGTGCACATCAGCCGCAGGAAGCCAATTCGGATCAACAAACCAATGTATTGATGAAGGGCGAACTTGAGCATATCCCGATTAATTCTATTCAAGGTCGTAAACTATGATACTCTTATGATTTCCATATATTTATAAATTTACAATTCCTTCTTTGCACCTTTTTTCATGTTATTTCAGAAATTTATCAATAAAATATGTGTAATGGAATCAAAACAATAAGTCCCCGTTCCATGAAATGCCTATACCTTAACCAAGCTGATCCTAACGCCAGGACACCAAGAGTGCAGCAGATTGAATCGTAAGCTGACACATGAAACAACATAGTAAACTTTATAAACAGAGAAAATAATTGTTGATGAAGACAGTGAAAGTGCGACGAAGGAAGCATATTATGAACGGAACTGGAACAGTACATTTGTTTTTGCATGTGAGTCAAAGTGTGTAAAAACTGTTAATCTTTCAATATGTTGTTTAATATCGATAAATATTCTCCACTCACAGCACATGCTCAGCGTCTTCAACTAAAAGAAGGACGAAATCTGTAGTTTGCAGTTATATCAATAAACAATGTAAGTATTCGATTACATTTAAGTTAGGTTTTTGAAATAATATGGTGTTTTATCTTACAGAATCAACAAACTTGAAGAAACATCGATGTGAGTGCAGCGAAAGAGCGTTCGGGACATAAAAAAATAGATTGATAAAATAACTTGAACTTCATTTGAGCCATTTTGGCTGTTGTAACAGAAACTACAAAAAAATTAAACAAAATAAAAATCGTAACTGTAAATTCAAATTTTTAATTTTCAATCCGAAAAAAACGATTACATTTAGCCCCTGCATGTATGCAACCGCCGTTTCGAAGCGTTATGTGATCGTTATTTAAGCATTCGAAGATCTTCTATTCGATGGTTAAATTTAGCGCACTTTTTGTGTGTTAAATTACGTGATTTTTCGAACGAAAGCGAATTCGGTGCTGCTGCCCCCAATCGCCTTAAATTCTGCAGCGTAATACAGCCATAGTAACAACTCTCTAAAATTACGCGACGTCCAGATAACACACAAGGTTCCAAAACAATCCGCGTCACACTGGAACATTCAGAGGGGGCGCTAGTGTGCTCCACGATACTCACACAATATAAGGAGATTGCATCATCAAGGGCAAATCACGTTGATTGAATAATAAAACATTAAACGAATGTTAAGCAATTCATTGTCGTCTGCCTACGAATGGTTGTTGATGGAGATAATGAAAAATTAGCTTTTCGCTCACCACAGTAGGAAAAACTCACGTTCAATATCACATTCAAAATTCAATCACATTATGAACTCACCTCCTTATTTACTCTCCTTGAAGCTTGCTGTTGTTTGACGTCTTTGAATCAAAACAAACTTGTGCGTCGCGCAAAGAAAAATCAAGTTGGAATTAAGGAAGAATTTTACTTCAATCCGCAAAATTTACGTTCAAAGTGAGTGTTCATTATAAGATTCGAGACAGTGAACGTGTTTTCCCTACAAGGAACATGTGGATCGTGCGGCAAACCTGTACGAGAAAGAAAGGGGAATGTAATTGAGGAATGTTTGTATACATTTCAGAGGTGAATGGTAAGTTGGATGCAGTTGGATTTTGGTAACGTGCGAACCCAATAAAACTCAACAATGTTTTATTGCAGATTAGATGTGACGTTTATGCATTTTGCAGATCCATCCTTCCAATCTGGCCTATGCTTCCTTTGCACATCTTACAAAAGCTTCATAGAGGATACGAGGTTGTCGTTGGCCATATTCCTGGAGATCCATAAAACAACAGAGAAATCTTCATAAACAGAGGAAATAATCGTTTATGAAGACAGTGAGAGTACGACGGAGGTAGCATATTATGAACGGAACACTACCCTTGTTTTTGCATGTAAGTCAAAGTGTGTAAAAACTGTTAAACTTTCAATATGTTGTTTAATATCGATAAATATTCTCCACTCACAGCTCATGCTCAGCGGAATCAACTAAAAGAAGGATGAACTCCGTAGTTTGCTTACCAATAGCAGCTATATCAACAAACAATGTAAGTATTCGATTAAATTTCAGTCAAGCTTTTGAAATAATATGGTGTTTTATCTTACAGAGTCAACAAACTTGAAGAAACAACGATTTGAGTGCAGCGGAAGAGCGTTCGGGACATAAAAATTTAGTTTGAATTTTTTTTTGACAAATTGGCTGTTGTAATAGAAACAACAACAAATTCAAATAAAACCAAAAATGTAACTGTAAATTTGATTTTTTAATTTTCAAACCGAAAAAACCGTTTACATTGCGCGCCTACATGTAGGCAACCGCCAGGTCGAAGTGTTGTGAGATCGTAATTTAAGCGTTCGAAGATCTTCTATTTGATGCTTAAATTACGCGCTTTTTGTATGTTAAATTACGCGATTTTTCGAACGAAAGCGAATTTTGTGCTGGTAAGGTGGGGAAAGCATATTCGGTGCTGCTGGGGGGCGCAATTTATATGTTAAATTACGCGATTTTTCGCACGAAACAGAGTTTAGTGCTGCTGGGGCACGATGTTTTCAAAAATGACGCCAGGTCGAAAACCAGATCACGCGAATGTGGCCGTGTAGACGTGCGCTTACGTACAATAACAGATTGTAATGCTCAGTTTACACGAGGCTTAAAAGCCTGAAAATCCATGCGAAAATGTCAGTCAGCTGTCAAAGTAAGCGATAATCTGTTTATGGGTCGGCGAGTGAAAAATACGGTTTACACAGATTTGCGCTAGTGGTATTATGTTCAACCGTATGGAATATTGGTTGTTTGTGAAGATGTAAAATGTTTTTTGACAAGATTTCAGTGAACAAATAACCTCTCCGCTGTTTTTTTTTAAGTTAAACACTCAAGCACTCAAGCTAATATTGAATGCGTTTTCATTTGCATCGGCCCAAAAAAAAATTAACGTCTACACGAAACGGAAAAAAATGACCAAAATGACCGACATTTTCGCATGGATTTTCAGTTTTTTACGCTTCATGTAAACTAGGTATAATAGAACCTTATTACTAAACAAGCTTTTGGTTTTTGGAACGTCAGTTGCATGGTATTAGAAGCCAAATGTCAAACTACTTTTGACGCAACCTACGATGTTAACTGTTCCTTGATCAGACGCTTTCAATTGACAACTAGTTTTTTGTTCGTCGTTTTCCGCATCTTTTCGTCGGTTTATTGAGACGAGTGGAAAAAAGAAATTTTGTTGTGTTTTCTGGCAATATTAACTGTTAATCATGTCGCAGCGGTTTCCGGCGGCCAATGCTAACTCGGTGGGCGGGTCTCAACGATATCCATCGTCCCCGGGGCAAACAAACCAGCCTCCGCCAGTGATGCGTCCGTACGGGCCGGGAAATAATTTTTCGGTAAGCGAAAGCTAAAGTTGAGATAAGATCCCCTAATTTGACCATCTAGTTTACATCAGATAAAGTATAAATGATTCTTTGCGCAATCGACAGCCCCGCGGCTACACCCCTCCGCCGCAGATGGGAAGCGGAGTGTCGAATCAAAATCAACACCAACGTCCGATCCAACCCGGCTTTCAGGGAGGCGGTATGCGGGGTTCCCCGATGTCCAATTCGTCCGGTGGCAAACGTAACGCAGAAAACCGTTCCTCAATGAACGCAGCCCATCAGAAGAAGTAAGTTTTGTGGGCAAATTGTGGTTGGCAAGAGCTAATGGACGCCGGACGGTGCTTTCCTTGCAGTGACTATTCGGTGAAAAAGAAGAAAAAACTGGCGGATAAAATACTTCCCCAGAAGGTGCGGGATCTGGTGCCGGAGTCTCAGGCCTACATGGATTTGCTGGCTTTCGAGCGGAAGCTGGACGCGACTATTATGCGCAAGCGTCTGGATATTCAGGAAGCGCTCAAGCGTCCGATGAAGCAGAAGCGCAAGCTGCGCATCTTCATCTCCAACACCTTCTACCCCAGCAAGGATGGGTCGGAGGTTGACACAAACCCGGACGGATCGGTCGCATCGTGGGAGCTGCGCGTCGAGGGTCGCCTGTTGGAGGACAACAAGTCCGATCCGGCCAAGATTAAGCGCAAGTTCTCCAGCTTCTTCAAGTCGCTCGTTATCGAGCTGGACAAAGATCTGTACGGCCCGGACAACCATCTGGTCGAGTGGCACCGTACGCATTCGACACAAGAAACGGACGGGTTTCAGGTGAAACGACCGGGCGATCGGAACGTGCGCTGCACCATATTACTTCTGCTCGACTATCAGCCGCTTCAGTTCAAGCTCGATCCGCGACTGGCCCGGCTGCTTGGAGTGCATACGCAGACCCGCCCGGTCATCATATCCGCCCTGTGGCAGTACATCAAAACGCACAAGCTGCAGGATGCGCACGAGCGCGAGTACATCGCGTGCGACAAGTACCTCGAGCAGATATTCGGCTGTCCGCGGATGAAATTTGCCGAAATTCCGCAACGACTGAACCCACTGCTCCACCCACCGGATCCGATCGTGATAAACCACGTAATCACGGTCGAAGGTGGCCAGGAGAACAAGCAGACCGCCTGCTACGACATCGACGTCGAGGTGGACGACACACTCAAGAACCAGATGAACACTTTTCTTCTGAGCACCGCGAGCCAGCAGGAGATTCAGGCGCTGGACGGTAAAATCCACGATACGGTTGAGACGATCAACCAGCTCAAGACGAACCGAGAGTTTTTCCTCAGCTTCGCCAAGGATCCACAGACCTTCATCCACAAGTGGATCGTCTCGCAGACGCGCGATCTGAAAGCGATGACAGATATTGTGGGCAACCCGGAGGAGGAGCGGCGGGCCGAGTTCTACCATCAGCCATGGACACAGGAGGCCGTCTCGCGGTACTTTTTCACTAAGGTCAACCAAAAGCGGGCAGAACTCGAGCAGGCCCTTGGCATTCGGAACACGTAATTCGCCTCACACGGATCTTGAATCTTATCTTCCAGCAATGCTCATGATAAAGTGTCGTATGCTTTTATACTCTCCATAATCACATTTAGTATTTAATCATCATTCGCAGTCTGGTAAGGCACTGCGTATTGCAAATCCATTTGTCTTTAAACTGCTTTCTCGATTTAACTTTGCAAATGAATAAAAAGTATACCTAATTTTAGGTAGAATAATCTCAAAATATTTTATTTTATTTATTTAACTTTTGTATTTTTTATAATTGTTAACCTACCACCAAAAAAATTATTCGAATGTAAGGTTATGTGAGGCAAAATCTCTCCCTGAAGCGAAAAATTTAAGCATTATTGCCCACAATCCATTCAAGAAAAATAACCCAAATCTTCACAGATCGATTCTCTCTTTTGCTACCGAAAATAATATAAAAAAAAACATTAAAATAGTAAGATTCAAACAGCGGCCATTCTGACCGCAACGTATTTTTCAATTTTAATATCTCAAAAACGGCCGAATATTTTTTCAGGAAAAATAAGGGCTTTTTTTAAAATCCTAAGCTAAAAATCAAAAAATCCGTGTAAAACTTTTTAATAAATTTGTTGACTATCTTTTGGCGTTTTTGGTTTTTTGATACACCTCTTCATCATTCCGATAGCTCGGTGTAAGGCAAAAAAGGTATTTTTCTGCTTCTTGTATGTCTGCGAGGATTTACAAAAGTACGGCAATTGAATACAGTTTCCTGGGCCTTCGCAAGCTAATTTGGTGATGTAGACCTCTCAGGGGTAAGGATCGGCAACTAAGGTCATATGTCCGTAGAAAAAAAGGTCAGGGAAGGTGGATGAGAAATGGATGATTGTGCAGTGCGATCCCCTATTTCCTGGCATATTTATCGCGTACTCGAAGTTCTTTTGCCTCGGAGGTTCAACATCCCCACATGACTAGAGGATGTGGCCAGTGTCGTGGAATCCTTCGCCTCAACCACATGTATAAGCTTATGTGCTTATTGTTACGAATTTTCGTAACGGAGCTACGGGCACAGAAAAACTGTATTTTAACACTTCTTAGATTTCGCTGATGGGTGACGAGGTTAAAAAAACCAGTCTTATTTCGCTGTTGGCTCGTAACTGCCGATAATTTGTAATTTGTAATTACAAATTATCTCGTCGACTCATCTCTCAAACGCGGGTACTAGTCCCTTTTCATTTCAATTCTTCTCCCTGCTTGTGTACTAAATTGAGCTCTGTCCACACTTGGTTCGCTACAGGGTTTTGCTTGATGCTTTGAATCGGCGGCCCGTTGCTGGTCGCAACTCATACTTTCTGAAGAATCATTTAAAAAAGTTAAAAATAAAAGAAGAAGAGAAATCAAATTCGATTTAATTAGATCTTTTTTGCTTTACACTGAGCTAGCGCAATGATGAAGAAAATTAAAAACGCCAAAAATCAAAATATGTATGATCGATGGGTAAAAGAGTAAATGAGGCCCCAGCCGCCATTTTACCGGTTCTGGCTACACCTCTTGTGTGATATCATACTGGAATGTATGCAATGGGCGAAACATGTATTCGTTAATTTCAACATACGAATGTTTTAACCATTGTGTGGTCCGTTAATATTCGGCTACGCATTCAACCTAGTGGTGCGGTATGAGGGGGGCCCACGGGCCCCCCTTATCTCACAAAATTATAACAAACTCCCTTTTTCGGTAGACCTAGCGCAGTCCGCTCGCTGCGCTCGCTGCGGGCGCGCCGCCGTTTCAAAATCATTTTTCGGCTATTGGTTCATGCTGTCCTACCTGTGTAATATAATTTTCAAGGTAACTCAATATGTTAAAGTATATTCAGTTGCATTCAACCTCCACTACACGATTATTTTAAACCGTTATGTTCTTTTAACCGAACCGGTAGCGTTCAAAAATTTGAAATTACCGCATGTTTTGCATTTTGCATAGCTTCAGGTTTGAACCGGTAGAAAATCTGAATCGGTAGGAGGACGAGAATCTAGGCAGGGGCCTCATTTACTCTTTTACCGATCGATGATTCATACTTAAATCAATAAATTTAATTTAAGTTCAATTTAATTTCAATAAAACACATTTTTATTTGGGGTTCTTCTTCTTTTTCTTACCTGGCCCGCTCTCGGTTGACCATGACGTGCTGACATGGCTTGGTCACCTATCGTTCTCCAGGATACCCGTCCTCCGTGAGCAAAGTCCAAGATGCATGCCCATAGAGGGCGACCGGTCTTATCAGCTGGCGGTATACTGCACACTTCGTGCGTGGGAGAAGCCATCTGGACCTCAGGAGTTTGTGGAGCCCATACTAGGCAATGCGCCTCCGGATTTAGCAGTTCACGTTGTTGTCCGAAATTACGACAGTTCCCAGGTATCAAAACGCCTCCCATACCTCGAGTTCGTCGCCGTCCACTGAAACACTGCTCCCCTGCCTGGCTCTGTCACTGTCAGAACCACCGATGAGCAGGTAATTTGTTTTCGTCGCATTAACCATCAATCCAATCCTTGCAGACTCGCGTTTTCAGTCGGGTGTATGCCTCGCACACCGTCCTGGTGTTCCGCCCGATGATGCCGATGTCTTTCGCAAAGCCGACGAATTGGAGGGAGCGGGTTAAAATCGTGCCACGGATGTCGAAGCCCGCGCTTCTCATGACACCTTCCAGAGCGATGTTGAATAGAAGGCAGGAAAGTCTATCAGCTTGCCTCAGACCCCGGTGAGATTCGAACGGATCCGATAGCAAGTTCGGAATCCTCACCATACACAGCACACCCTCCATTGTGGCCTCTAACAGCCGTACCAGCTTCTCACGAAAGCGGGAGTTGCAAGCACGTTTTAATTAGATTTCTCGACACAGTCTACCTTATGTAGAAAGCACGTTCTATCCCACTGTTTGAGCCACTTTCTATAATAGGCACAATTTTAAATTCACATTACCTTGCACAGGAGATACCAATATTGGATGGCCTCATTTGGGCTAAGGAGAAACCATTTACAGCTGGTTCATGTTATTCAATACATGGTTCATGTTATTCAAGGAGAAACCATTTACA
Source organism: Anopheles sinensis (assembly GCA_000441895.2). Lineage (NCBI taxonomy): Eukaryota > Metazoa > Arthropoda > Insecta > Diptera > Culicidae > Anopheles > Anopheles sinensis. Next base: position 701,530 of record KE525264.1, on the reverse strand, counting down.
GCTGGTTCATGTTATTCAATACATTTTCCTGAGCGCTATGGCGAACTTCTCTGTGTCCTTGAGCAATCCTGTATGAATAAAAAGGTTAACAAACTGTTGCAACATCTGTATTAGCATAGCCATATTTAAAACGTGTGTTGCAAAAACAACCAATCTTGGGATAAGGCCGTGATGATACGTACGTAAAATGTTGTTTTCGAAAAATCCGTGCCGCTTCTTTACACCAAAAAGAAACAAAAAAACCAACGGGGACAGCATTCATTCATGTGATAAGAGAAGGCATAGCAACAAAACATTTGGAAAAATTGTTTGCACAAGTGTTACAGAAGTTTCCACAAATATCGAATTTGTCCGTATAAAAGAGACCTCTTCATGTTCCATGTACTAAGCAGGGTTCTAGGTAACCTCATCAGGAAAGTTGCGAAAAAAGGCGAAGACTACCGTTAAAATGGTTCGTTGGGCGTCGCTTTTGGGTATTTTAGTGGCACTGAGTGCCACCTCTTTGCTGAGCGCCGTTGAAAGTAGTAAGTACTAAGTTCGATCGTTTTTAGGGAACAGTTTGACACTAACCTTATTGCAGAGGAAGTCGTCTGCTACTATGGAACGTGGGCCGTGTATCGGCCAGGAAACGGAAGGTTCTCGCCGGACGACGTCGATCCCTTCCTATGCACGCAGCTGGTCTTTGCGTTCCTCGACATCAATCCCGATGGCTCGTTGCGAATAATGGATGAAAATCTCATGACACCATCTTACGACACCTTTGGCAAATTCTCCGCCCTCAAGCAGCGTAATCCTGCTCTGAAAACGATGGTTGCCGTAGGTGGATGGAACGCGGGTCCGACAAACTTCGCGACGGTGGCAAGTAACCAACAGCTGCGCGTCAACTTCGCTCGAAATGCGGTTGCCTTCCTGCAGAAGTATCGCCTGAACGGCATGGACATTGACTGGGAATATCCGGGAGCTGGTGACAAGTCCAACTTCGTACTGCTCTTGAAGGAGTTACGGGATGCGTTCGCACCCAACAACTTCATTCTGACGGTTGCCGTAGGCGCCTCCGAAGGGACGGCGAGTGTAGCGTACGACATCCCGGCCATCTCTGGCCTGGTCAACTTCATCAATCTGATGACGTACGACTTCCACTACAAAGTCGCCGGTGCGACCTGCCACAATGCACCACTCGCCCCTTCACCGTCGGATACTGCATGGCAGGCGCAGTCAAACGTCCAGGCCAGCGTGAAATACTGGCTGAGTAAAGGAGCACCGGCAGCTAAGCTCACTCTTGGCGTACCATTTTACGGGCGCACGTTTACTCTATCCAATCCGTCGCAAAATGGAGTCGGCGCACCCACTCGAGGACTTGGCAATAAAGGCCCCATCACAGACGAATTGGGACTATTGGGTTATAATGAAATCTGCGCAAATCGATGGCCTGCACAGTTTGACTCTATACAGATCGCGGCATACGCCTCGAACGGCGACCAATGGGTTAGCTACGACGACGTGTCCGTCATCAAGCGGAAGTGCGATCTCATTGCTCAGTACGGACTCGGCGGTGGCATGGTTTGGTCGATCGAAACTGATGACTTCAAGGGAATCTGTGGTCCCAGGAACCCTCTACTAACTGCGCTTAAAGGGTGCGTAGATGGCAACACCAACAACCCAGTCACAGCCAACCCGACCGCTGCAACCACGGCCAAACCAGCTACCACTGTTAAACCCGCCACCACTGTTAAACCCGCCACCACTGTTAAACCAGCCACCACTGTCAAACCAGCTACAACGGCAAAACCGTCTGGACAGATCGTTTGCAACCGGGATGGGTACTACCGGCATCCTACAAACTGCGCACAGTTCTACCGATGTGTAAGCGGAACGGCCTACATTTACGATTGCGCTCCGGGAACGGTTTATAACGAAAAGATTACCGCCTGTGACTGGCCAGCTAATGTGCAGTGTTAGAGTTGATTCAATAATAAACGAGAGTAAAACCCACTCTTTATGCATTTTCAAATGCGTGGAATGTGTTTTAATTACCTTGTGCAGGGGTCGGCACACGTTTCCTGAAAAGTGCCAAATAACGAAAAAGAGCCGAAATTGCGGGCCAGATACCTATAAGCGATATTTTAATATGTTCAATGGGATATTAGATCTTTATTGAATTGACCATCGATTTTCTAATCTAGAAAGTAGCATAAACATAATATAAAATATACCTTTATTACATGTAACCG
>KE525264.1:655282-699279 GCA_000441895.2 Anopheles sinensis | reverse complement strand
CACTTCTATATATTTTCTATGATTATACTTGAAATCAATCTTCTACAACATTGGGATTTTTTAAAAATATTATTAACTTTATTTTGTAACGTAATGGAGTTTTGTATTCCTTAAATTAATTTATTACGAATGCAAAGTAAACTTATCATTTTGCAACTGGATTTTGGACAAAATTCACGAACCTGAGAAATTTGAAATCGATAAAAAATAAAATTGTGATGAAAACCGTATAACAAAAGTATACGAAGAAGTACCCTGTTATAGGAACACGTCGTTCAACGTACGTTTTAAGTTTTTTTTTCTTAAATAAAGTGTCATATCATGAACAAATCAGATTGAATTTCAGAGGTATTGTGACTTACATGTTAATCTAAAATTTTGATTAGGCCGGATTTTTTTCCGCGGGCCAGACTTTGCCTAGTGTATTGATGACACGTCGAAAAGGCGACACATAATATTTTCTTAATTTTTTGTACGGCACGGTCCCAGATTTTAAGAATCTGCCAGGATCTCGCTCGTTTTGAACCTCTCTTTCAAAGTAGTTTCTAGCTTTCATTTCGTGTTGTTGATAGTCTTGTGCTTTGGCATACAGTTCAGGTATTGTGTAAGAGTAGGGTCTCACTTCGGGTAGCACACAGCTTATAACTATAATGTTTCGAATAAAATGATGTACTATCTGATGATAATGATAATGATAATGATGATAATGGAGAATTCATTTAAAAATTAAAGCAAATGTGTGCAAATTTCAAGTAACACATAAAAGTATGAAATTCGAAATCAGCCAAACTAACATTTTGCAGAACATCGAATTAAACTCTGAGCGATTTAACTAGAGCTGGAGGTTGAATTATAAGTGATGAAATTTTTTTTAGTTTTTTACGAATTTTTAAAGGTTTCAACAACCGTGCTTGATTCGGTGAAACGACAATGAGCCTCTGCCGAAGCTTTCGCTCTTCGAACCAACATTGGAAGATGCTTTGTATCTTACGTTACAGTACGTATTCCGGGGATTCCCAGCACCTTATTGGGACAGCTCCTACTTCTTGCACGTCTACCATACGGTTTATTAGCACTTGGGTAAACATTATTTCTTCACCATTTTATAACTCTACCTTCGCTCATAGCATGAATGAGAGCTGAACGATCTTCTTTTTTTATTACTGCGATGGAAGAAAACAAGGCAAATGTATTTTTGGCAAACGGCGTGACATCACAGATTTGTTTTGGCTTTATTTTAAAACCTTGAGATTGGCTATGTACATGCAAAATGTGAGATGGTATTGAGTTTGGCTAAACAGCTGTAAGCAGAGTTTGAAAACTTTGTTTTTCATGCAGAATTTTTCAATGCCATAGTGGCTTTCGTGCATAACGTGGGTTGAAATTTATTGAGTACGTGTTCCAAACATCTCATTCCAGTTACAGTATGTCCCATAAAAAAATGCGAAAGTTTTCAATGCCTATTTTTGGGTACCTTAAAACATTAATTTTGCTGTTTAAATGTGGTTTTATTATCACCTGACACTATACTCTGAGATAATGTAAAAAAAACAGTGGTTCATTAGTGACAAAGCTGAGAAAATGTGCGCCAAAGGAAGTTGTGATTAGTTTGCTGCTCGCCCAAAAGCCAGTAGAACAAATTGTACCCATTGCAGGATACCACTTGGCTACCGTTTACCGCATCCAACGGCCTCTCCTTAATGAACCACGTCCACGGAAGCCGGGAAGTTGCCATTCACGGACCGCTCGCACACCGAAGGTCACCAGATCCGTGAGAAACAAAATGATGCGAAATCTTATCAAATCAATTCGAAAATTGGCTAAGGAAACCTTTATTTCAAAAACTTTCATGCATCGGTTGGTCAAACATGGCATGAAATGTTCGTCCAGAGCAAGAGTAAAGCGTAACTTTGTAACGGACCGAATCAAACAGCTACAACTTGAGCTATCGTAACGTTTGTTGTCAACATTCAAAATGAAGCATACGATGATCGTATTCTCTGATGAGAAAATGTTCACCATCGATTCCGTGTATAACACACGTACACACAGGTTCATTTCGTCGAAGAAGAGTGCGGATTTTCCAGAGAATGTGAAATTCAACTTTACAACCAAACATGTGGCTGGAGTCTGGGTTTTCTGGGCAGTTGTGCTCAACGGCTTGAAAATCCCTCCAACATTTATCAAAGCTGTATTGAGAGTTAATTCAGAGGTTTTCATGAACATTTTGAAGGACTACGTTCTGCCATGGATGAAAGCCAACTTTGGAGCACATTTACATGTCATTTTCTAATAGTTCGGAGCACTATGGCATACCTCAAAAAGGACTCAAGCTGGTTGAAGAAAAACATGGAATTTTGAGCAATTGCATTTGGCCTCCCAGCAGCCCGGACTTGAATCCTTTTTGATTATTCAATATGAGCATATGTTCGAGTTGAGGCCTGTGAACGTGCTCACCCCATTGTTGACCTCCAGAAAGCTTCATTTGCCAAGGCATGGAACTCAATAACTAACACATATATAAAGAAAGTATGTTCTCGTTTCCGTCCTCGTTTGGAGAAGGTGGTCGGGAAAAATGGTGGCCATATTGGGTTATGTAATCATCAATGGGTTAAGAAACGACTCCCCAAGACAAATATAATTTTATCAAATTATTTTCTATGATAAAACTTATTTGAAAATGTAATATCGATTTTCGCATTTTTTTTATGGGACATACTGTACTTTTAATGGCATTTAAAGATGTTTGATGAAAACAGATAGGACTAACTGTTATATAATCATTAATTTTATTTGTCAAAGCAATGTTTGTATGGTGGAAGAGCATTTCCTTTCGTGTATGCATGTAATACTATGGTAACTTATCGTGTTTTTTTACCATATAATACTTGGGCTTGTTGCAAAATGTGTTGGACCATATTAGCTAAAAAATGCTCTGTGTCATACTTCCGGGAAGCTTCCGGCAAGCACCTCTATGCGTAAATTATGAATAGCCCATAAAGTCCGTTTAGGCCAAGCCGATTCTTTTTAATTGGTGATTCCACTGATCAATCTGTCAAAAAGAATTTTGGCTTTCATACGCTTTAATCTCGTTAGTAATCTGGTTAAAACGTAAACAAATAACCGAGTAGTTTATTCGAGCGCAGTTTAATCGTATATTTATTCAAATTCTGTGGTTACTTAGCGTAGTTTTTGCCTTTTCAACAATGAAGAGCAAAGCTTCGAAAAAATGCTGCAACTTTTAACGCAATTATGCTTGCGAAGCACCGGCAAAAAATCTTACAAAACATTAAAAAGGACAGATACACCAGAGACTAGTGTAATTCACGATTACATTAGCGATTACACTTCGTTTCCGTGCGTTTTACTTTTGGCCATGATAAATATTATTTTATTTTAGTTAATACATGGGTTATGATGGAAAAGATTTAAACATGGATTCCATGCATTCGTCTCGACTCAAAGTTGTGTGATTATCCATTTTTTACTGCATACTGGGCGCCTCCATCGTGCGAAATGGAGACGCCCAGATTTTCTCAAAACGTCACCTACATGCGAAGTACTGCTATGATAACCCACTAAAAAAAACCTCGAAAAAATTATTGCAAATCAAAGGCATAAAGAAATTAATGTAATTTTTGTGGATACCTGCGTAAGATTGAGCATTAGTTAAGAAACTTTCTCAAAATTAATAGGGTAGTTATAATCTTTCCTGGAAAACTTTATATATAAGTAAAAGAAGTTATTATTTTTACTTAGTGCATCCGATCTACTCAGAGAAATTAAAGTTTATTTTCTCCTAAAATTAAATTTGAATATTTTCATTTATTCTCTGCCTCATTGGGCTTAATAACACTTATTAATTAATGTGTACAACTTTAATCTTAAAGCCTGGACCCAAGCTCTAGTCACATCAATACAATCAGGGAACCCTTTTAAAATGGGTTTGGTTAAAGCATACGATTTCAAGTCCAGTTTAAGATCCACAAGGCATCGTAAGTGGGCTAAAACTTGTGTACACTAACACGCTCGATGCCAGTCCCGCACACGACGCAGGTCGATTTTTCAGGTGCACTGCTTGTTTTTTTCACATATAGCTGCGATTTTCGTAGGGTTCAGTGAAACAGCTACCGTACACTACCGTTTTCTACTCCGTTTGGTGCTAAGTAAACCTATAATCAGTGTGCTATATTCCCTTTTACACTACAACGAGTTCACGGCTCCACGTGCGATGGTGGCAAGATGAGAACGAAGAGGCGAATGAAGTAGAATTTACAAATGAGCACTAAAAATACGCCACCGACACACCCCGAACGACACTGTTTGCTAGCGTATCACTGCCGGGAAGGTGCTAAATTGTCCCGCACTCGCCGCCTCTCCGTGTACTGCGATTTGTAGCGGAAGACCGGACGGAAGAGGTGCGTTTCGGCGACCTCCAGATCGGTCGTCGGATCTCCATCGGTTTCCACAGAAGCTGCCCGTTGCCCGACGTTGTCCAGTGTTAGCTGGCGCTTATGACGATCTTCCGTGTGGTGGCTCTTTGGCGAATGTTTTGATGCAGTTTCGTGAGTCTCGTGTTGGTGATGATCGTCTTCTTCATCTTCCTCACAGTCCTCTTCATCATCACAATCGCACGGAAGATCATCATCAGGGTGTTCCTCGTGAATAATTTCTCCCCCATCCTCCCCATGCTCAAAATTTCCAGTTTCATATTTTTCCTCGTACTGTTTTTGATCCTCAATCATCTCCTTGACAGTTTCCTCATCCCAGAGGTCATTACAACCGATAGCATAGCTGCTGCAAACCGTGCCAAACAGGATCAACACTAACGAAGCGGTTACCTAGAAGAAAACAAACACACAATGCATTTCAAATAAACCAGTCGTCTCACTGCGCTGTCGTTATTATACGGAAACGCCTCCTCCTAAGATTTCCCGTAAATGATGCTTACCAAATTCAAATTCTGTACAATTCGTTGCAACATTGTGGATAGACGCGTGTAGTATTTAGATTAAAAATATTCAATAAAGAGTCGATTCCTAACACGACACCGCGATCAGTCGCTGTTCAAGAGGTCCCACTTCTCGCTTCTGTATCTCACACCGAACTATTAGCGAGCGATCGATTGGCGGAAGCATTTATATGACCACCCCGCCAATTGCGTTGACTCACGCTTCGGTGTGACAAAAGTCACACGTCAACCTGCACCGGTGAGAACCCTACGCGGGCGGGCGTAAAGCGACAAATTGAGAGAAAGAACGCCGAATTGACGTACATGCCCCCGCCGAGGATCCCGCTGAAGCCGCGGTTCGCAAACATTGCGCCCCGTTCGCTGGAGACAGGCAGCTGATAGTTTCTGGAACTGCCCAGAACTGGTTCCGTTCGTGCGCGCATCCGAGGCACGAGCGTTTTACCGTCGTCAACAACCTCGCTGCTTTGCATGTTGTACGCATGCGAAACCTACAATCGATGCCATAGGAGAAGGTGGAACTGGCCAAGCAAAGGAAGAAGGCATGGAAGCACTGCCAGGAAGAATCAATTCATAGGTCAGGTCCATTAGCGTCGCGCCTTCAATGCCTTGCTAGATCCTTGTTCCAAGAGCTCGAGTGCAACCTGCATACGAGAAACATTGTTTACAGATAAGTCGCTACTGGGAATTCTTTACTTCCGACTCAGTGAGTAATTTTACATTACTGCGGAATAAAGTTGTCAACAAGGACTAACCTTAAAAAACTGCATTTGTTAATTATTAACTTCTACAGTTATTTTTAAAAATAAGAGGCTAGTTTTGTTTGTTCAATCTTGGTATCTGAAAAACTAAATATGTTGAAATACGATTTGGCCCTGAATTAACAGGATCGAGTTGAGAAAAAGAAATCGATGCCGTTTACACCAGCGTTACCTGCCCCGGTAGAAGAGGTTGTTTACTTATTCTATCAATGGTTGAATCTTTTTATTTAAATTGTGGTTAGTAATAAATCTACTACGCAAAATTTTAGTAAGCTAAATTTTACGCAGTCATCGCTTATTGATGCTAAGCATTAAATGCAAATTTTGACTGCGTTTCCGATAATTTTACGCTAAACATGAGGACATTCACTTTTTAAGTTTTTTATCAAGGATGTGCCGTGTTTTCGCATGTATAACACTACCTTTTAGCGTTAACGAACATTTTGTGTGTGTGTTTTTGTACTCCCAGCAGTTAATACTAATAGTTTTGTACGGAGCTCCTTTGTAAATAATACCATTAATAGAAAAATGGTAATTTATGATTTTATATTCAGTACCAATGAGGCACAAAATGGCAGCAAACAAAGTAAAGTAATCATGAAACACTATGTAGAATTGAATGCTGGATGTAACTTTACTAGATTATGCACATTCTAAAACAAATTGAATCTGATGCTCATTTTAAAAGACCAACGTAACAGTGAATAGCAATATCGATTGTGTATTTCGTAACATTTTCCCGAATTTTATTCAGGTAATTTCGTACAAAATCATCTATAATTTTCGAAAAGTTTATTAATTATATATCATTTTTCATATCATAAATAAATAAATTATTTTGTTTTCTCAATCAGTTGTTTCAAAGAGCTCTGAAGAGCGTGAATCAGGCAATGTTAACAATTTTGTTAATTTTTTTCTATATTAAAAAACGAGCAACAGATTTCCTTTGCTATTCCAAAACAAATTGCGTTCTTCCAAGATCTTCAAACCAGTCTGAGCATATTTTAATTTCATCATAATTAAAAAAGGTTTTAGACTTTATCCATGTATTTAGGCTCGTTTTTTTTTAGTTGGTGTGTCACTGGAAGTATTGCATGTACCATTTAAGGAATTAATTTTAAATCATTCTCTTACTGTTGAGTTTTTGGCTACATTTACAAAAAAAAAAAACAATCTAGATAGTTCAGTTTTTGGGGGACAACATATTTTTGGGACAACATTTTAAGAGTTCAGTTAACAGAGTCCGAGGTGACTCATCATCCAACAAGTTTAAACGCGTTATCAACGTAAAGGTAGTCCAGAACGAGAACGGTCATAACCGAACATCGATCGAGTAGCCAGACTGAGCAACACCGCGCTCGGATTTCACTGGTACCGCTACGCGTCCATTGCCAGCAACAGTAACATGACACGGCACCGATCACCCAACCGGCCAGGTATCAAATTTTCCCCTTTTGTCCTATAGCATATACGAATATTTTACTAATGTTTCCAACCAGACCTTGTATAAGTGCACTCATACCAATCCTAATAAAATGCATGCTTGAAACAATTTGAATTTTTGTGAGTTCGATTGTAAGCAAATGCTTCTGAACTTATCCCATCTTTTGATTGAATTTAAATGAGTTGTAAAGAAAACTTGAAAACTTTGAAAAGTAAGCATTACAGTCGCTTACGGGTACAGATAGTACAAAGTTAAAGCTGCATTAAAATAAAACTGACCGCTTTTTGCGATACATGCAAACAGGCAGAAATGGCTCGAAAAAGCATAAAAAATCTGGTATGCAGTTTTTTTCATGAATGAAAATCCAAACATCAAGATACGACAGAAGAAACCAATTTCGACAATATTTGCATTGCCAAAAAATGAAACACTTCGGCTTTCATACTGGTCCTATTAGGACTCCCGTATTAATAAGGTACACTTATCGCATCATTTAACATCTCTATTAAAATGTGCGAATAAGATTCGTTTAGCTTCCGATGACTCTTACATTCGATTGAAACGCGTGTCCACAAATCTGTTCAGCGTTCCAGACATATTTGTACAACATGTTCTGGAAACACACGGCGCAGTTGTTAGCGGCATGCTTCAAATGAATACAAAAATAAAGGCGTACGGTTTGCCCTCCTAGCCCTCATTCATTCCCCGCCGATTGACGCAATTTGGGCAGACGTGCTGATGGCGCACAGGCACGAATTTGCGTCCAAAAGTTGTTTCCTATCTGATCGACAACTATATGTTAACCGATCCGGATCCGGCATTCGTTCACCTCCCCGCGCAAGAGCAGATGTTGCTCGGTCTACACGTTCTATGTAAACAGGCGCCCCAAAACCCTTAATCATCAGTGACCGATTGAGCCAAGGACAAAATCAGTGTCGTGAAGGGAAATTGTGTTTATAAATAAAACAGATGCGAAAATGTAAAAAAAAACATGCACCAGTTCTTCCAGGAACGCTCGGAATTTGGCCAATCCTCTGGCATGGTGCTAACCTGTTGGCTCATTTAAAAGGTGCTAATGGGAGGACACATTTTTACGATACCAAACTATGGGTGCGAATGAGATTAAGCGATTAAACAAACGTTAAACGCTTCACAGATGAACACATACGCTACAGTTTAGAATTTTATTTGCCAAACAAATCTCTCCTATATTTATGAGTACGAATATTACAAACCTGTGCTGAGAATAAATTATTGTTTAAGTCCTTGAACTAGTAACATAAGTAAACACTTGTCATATGCAGCCTGTTGTTTACTTCTTTACAAATAAACAGGGCCACGCGGGACATTCTATTTCACAACAACACATCGGGTAGTGCAAATATTAAATAACTATCGACCAACACAGAACGGCGTAAAACCGTACCGTAACACCTTTCCACTCGATCACCGGACCGATTCCGGAAAAAAAATCGAACCAATTTTAATGCACTATTCGCACGTGCTCACTAACTGGTTGACCACGAGCGCCCAGCGTACGGCGCTCGAACTGGCGCGCGCTTTTGCACACGTCGCCGTTTGTTGTACTTTTTCCGTTGGTTGAAGACCGGTATGAAGATCTTTCGACCGAGCGGATCGGCGGAGGCAATATTGGTCGGTTCGTTCGGGATGAGTAGAGGCGTCGCATTCGCGTGCCCTGGTGCAGCCAACGGGGAATGGTTGACTCGTGACGATTCGGAGGCTTCGATTGAATAGGAGAGCGGCAGCATCGTAAGTAGTATTACGCTGAAAAATATCTATAATAAAGCAGTAGATTGTAAGTACAAATTAGTTTCAAATATCCAATAAAAATCCAGTAGATATTTATTGCGAAAAATAGGATACCTACCACAATCATTTTACTTTTACTTAATTTATACCGAATCGTCTTAAAATTACTCTTCGTCGTTGATGGACGATAGGTATTGGGTTGAATTCTCTGCGAGCGACTGGTATTTATTCCAAATTCACTCTTCTCCCTTCCACAACTGGCACGCTTTGCAATGTTTTGGGAAGGGTACAACGTGATAAGACGATACAAGGTGGGATAGTTGAATGTTTTATGTAAGTTGTTTTGACCGAATCGTGCCCTACATTTCGGGTTTTCACATACTTACATACAATGAAAATATTTCTCGTAATATTCATATCAGGGTTTGATATATTTCGTTATTCCACAAAAAACTTCAAAAAAAATTAACGAATAGAAATCAGAACACCAAAACTAGGAAAATGCATGCAAAAAAATTTTACCAAAGAAAAATGTTGTCATCGAAACAAAAATGAACAAAATGACTCAAACATATTTTGGGTGAATATTCTTTTTTTTTTTGATTTTTATCTGCTTTATCTCATAGTTTTGCATATTAAACATATTTAGCTAACTTGAGAGCAACAGGTCATTTCATGTTTTCACTCACCATATACATATAGTTTACAATTGGATTACTGTGCCGTTGCCTGGCACTGAACTATAGGTTTTCCCTTTCATGTTTTGTACGATTTTCCGCACGTGCAAAAGCAAATACTGTCAACAAGGATTAAAACTAAGGGTCCGCATTGCATTGTGATGCTTGCAAAGGGGAAAACAATTAATATACTAAGAAGATGAAACAGCACTGCGATGGAAACATCGCGAAGCATGAAATCACATAAACGGGCGTAAACTTTACCTGCGCTGCCCGACATCATGATGTGCGCGTTTATATATATTAAGGGAGTTATTTTGTGAACTTGTGTTCCTTCCTTAAAGCATGCCCTCCCAGATAGTGTGTCGTCACATTCGAAGCGCACGCCCTACCCATGCCAAAGCGCACATTATTATTTTATATGGTTCAGATAAACAAGGATCACGTAGGGTCCCTTGGAAGGTATTCCCAAATTGTCTGTACATATTTTTCAGCATCATTGCTATTTCAACTGTTTATGTCACATTGTTCTTATCGTAAAGCTTCCTAGCACATTTTTTGTTGTTGCTTCAATGTTGGGTTTCAATTATCTTGGCGGTAGTAATAGTAGTTTGCTTTTAACAACTAACATTTCTAACATCTAAGATTGACAGTCCTTCGCTGGGTTAGAATAATCGTCACGAAACGACTCTCCCGATACTCTCCAATTGTCGATATAATTTTCAGCTTTCATCGATCGGCCATCCATTTTTTTTGCATTTGTTTTTACTTATGCTTTGGTTTTCGCAACAATGGAGAGAAAAAAAGGGCAATCGATGACATTGCACACGCACTTCCAGTTGAAACCCCATTTTCTATCGATGAGCGTCGTCCCTCAAAACAAAATCCCAATAACCCAACCCTTAGCCTCGCATTGTTGTTGTGCAGATAATGTTTCTCTAGCTTAAATTTATCACGAATCAAAACGAAAGGAGCCTAGCGTTCGCCTCAGGTTCATCTAGGGAATGTCCATAACGAACCCCTCTAGGGACTAACTTGTTGCACGATCCGAAAACACTGGCGACAGACTGGCACCGGGTTACCGCTATCGTGACCTGGCAGCGGTAGTGTTTTGTCGATGCACCGACCGCAGTATACCTCACCACATTTCCAGCAGTGATTCTGAAAGGAGGGAGAAATTTGTGATTTAAATAATTACGTTCGGATCAACCGATAGCATTAAAGGGGAAATACTACCTTCTTTGTGATTTGATCAAACGGTATCGAGCAGGTCGGACAGTTTACTACCGACCGGAGGGACTTCCACTCGACGGCAACGGAGTTAATGTCATCGTTAACCTTTTCCACTTCGCTATTGTACTCTGAGATCTGGTGAGAAGAATAGTGTAAGAGGTGTTAGGTGTAAAAATCGATTCGAATAAGAAACTTATAATCAACCACTTACCGAAAGATTGGAGAAAGAGAAATCACTCGTTTTCAGCGGATGGTCATCGTCCGCCGCCGACAGCTCGCTCAGCTTCCGATCGTAGTTGTACCGATTATCGTTCACCTCGATCGGCGGACCCCTCGTATCGGTGGGACCGTAGCGAGACTGAAGCGCCGCACTGCCTCCCTGCAGCCGTTTGGCCGATTTTGACAGCATGTTCTTGAAGCTGTTAATGCGCTTCGTCAGGTGCTGCACGTGGTCCTCGAGCGAGGTGCAGTGGTCCTTGCTAGCGATCAGCAGATCCTCCAGAGGTTCCCGCGGGTGGATGCCACTCTCGAACCGGCTGTACATGCCACGCCAGAATTTGATATTCTGCGGTGCCAGATTTGGCTTGATCGTTTCGTCCATCTCTGGCCGATACAGTGGGTTGATGTACTCGTTCAGGTGGTTGGACATGTAGCCCCAAAGGGAGAACGTTTTCTCCGCCAGCCGCAGATCGAGTCGGTCCTTCTCGCAGTTGCCAACGAACGTGCCGTACTGGCAGGACATGACGTGATCGTGCAGGATCAGCAGGAACCGCTCATTGAACTCGAAAGCATCGTTGCGCTGCTGCATCAACTGCCAGGTGCAATCGAGCAGCTGCGTAAACACGGGTGACACCTCCTTCGGGTCGTTCTGGATGTGGCCACAGCGGTCGCTGAACTTGTGCCCGAAAGCCAACCAATCTTTCTCGATTAATGCCTGTAAAAAAGATAGCATACCGTAAATACGTTTGAAAAAGAGGTGCTTAAAAAATCAAATGCTTATCATAGGAACTACCTGAAATCCTTTAATAGTTCTGTAGTACGGATCCAGCATGAGCGCGGCCAACGAACACACTTGTGCCGTACGATCCCATCCATCCGAGCAATGCACCACCACGGAGATTCCTTTGTCGACGGCGTTGGCGATGAAGCTAAAACGAAATCGAAATTCAAAATTGTCATCGGATGTGGAATAAATTTAAATAAAAATAATTAGCTAAAATAAAATACATCAGAATTACGGAAATGGTGATTTTTAACTTAACGATAGCAAATCCAAAAATCTATAATTAAAAATTATAAAACAAATTCGTCGATATAATTTGTGAAATTTTTTAGTGATGTGGGTAATGAGTCAATGTGAGAACTATTGAATTGATTGATCTTAATCTTCACGGATAGGTTTTGTGACTCCCTTTTGATTAGAATTTTTAACAGGGATTTGAATCCAAAAAGAGTCAATGAGTGTGTAAAAGAGTTGTTAAACGCCACAGCAATTCGGATCCCGAGGAAGGATTCGAGTCAGAAGAAGAATGAGATTCGAATCCTAAGAGTGAGTAAAAGAGTTACTTATCGCCACAGAGATTTGAGTCCGTACAAAGAATCGAATCCCAACTAGGATTTCGAATCCATATCAGGGATTCGAATCTCAATCAAAGATCCAAACCTCAAATAGGGATTGGAACCTTAAGCAGCGATTCGAACGCCATAAGAGTAATTAAAAATTAGCAAGAAAGTGTGTAAATAATGTGTTTCCATCTAGTTGCGATTGCAATCCCTCTTTTGAATTCGATTCCTTGTAACGGATTCAAATCTCTGTGGCAACGAGCAACTCTTTTTTATTTACTCTTTTGGGATTCGAATCCCTGTTAAGGATTAAAATCTCTGTGCCATCTTATAACTCATCTTTCGCGTTTTAAATAACTAAAAAGTAACTAAACGATTCGAATCATCGTGATAATGTTTAAGTCTGATTCAAATCGCTAAAAAGAGTTATTATTATCATCATTAAAATTTTATAATCTAAACTAAATCACTTATTATGGAGATTTTACAATATGCAAAAAGCACATGAAATGTGTACAAGTTATCTGATGATTTAATTTAACACTGTTAATCAAATGTCTCAAAATATAAAAAATATGTTGCAATAATAAACGTAATTTGCCATCCAGCCGTACGGCGTGAAAAAAATCGCATCAATTGACAACCAATCACACCATATTCTAGCGATATAATTAATTGTTGTTTATATGCCACGATCATATTTTTATGCTTTTATGTATGCATACATAAGGTAAGATGTAAACATGTAATGAAAACACGTCTAAATGTTAAGGTTTACCAATATGGAAAAGGAATATCATATTTTTGTTGGTTCCATCATGTTGTATTCATAGTCATCATAGAAAATTTTAAACGTAATGATGACAAACGTTGAAAACGTTGAATTCTTTAATATCATTATAAGATCTCAATCTATCTAAAGAAGTAAAAGACGATAGTTATTCGTTTAACACATAACCATCCCTGTTAAGGAGGCAACACAAACGATCAATTAACGTCGAATGATTTTCACCTTGAGTATTCTTAGGGCTCATCAAGCCCGTGCCCAGTTAATGACCGTAGAACAGATGTCTCTTAACAGCCGGGGCTTGTAATGACTCCTTTTCTAGCCTCTATCTCTCAACCCCAAAGGAGCAGTGAGCAATAACCCAACCTGCCCCGCCCGGTATCGCTCGTTAATTTCACTCCGTACGCTACACGGTCCGACGGGCTACCCGACATGGCATCCCTAATAGCACTTACCAGGACGTATCCAGTATCGATCGGATGTGTTTCAGCCAGCCGGAAGATTCCAGAGCACTTAGAAATCCACTCATCGTGGGCGACTTTTGTTCGCAGCCTGGCGTCGAGAAAGAAGATAAACGGAAGGTAAGGATACAAAAGTAAACAACGTGCGCTCACGGTAACGATATATGCTCATCACGATAAAGGATCCGCCGTCTCGAGAAGAGCTTTCACGCGCTGTCGACTTGCGAACCAATAAATCACACCAGCCCCACGAGGAATTAATTCTCCATCGCCTCGACCCCGACACCCGATGATGATTCCTCATGCTAACAGGTTTTCTGTTCGTTCGCTTTTTGGCAAGGATACAATTCCACTGGCAAACACTTACACTCCATCAGCTTCTGCAGGCTGGTGCGCATCGTGTGGATGTTTTCGATGCCGAGAAACTGAAACTTGATGTTCTCGTAGTTCGCCTCGTTCTCGTACCCCTTGCCGGCCGCTCGGTTGGCCATGGCGTTAATCTGAAGCAGAAAAGCGTAAAAAGAAAGTTCACACTAGAACGGTACTTGACGATAAGGGCACCATCGTCTGCTGCTTACCCTCGGTCGCGTGTCCACCACGTACATGAAGTTGCAGTTCGGGTTCGTCTTGCGCACCGTCTCCAGCATCTGCTCGTCTTCGAGGCAGCGCGCACTGAACCCGGACAGTGGCTGACTGCAGCGGCAGATCGAGGCCTTGTTCGCGTGCAGGTAGGTGAGCGCCGGCAGCCGACCCTTCGAGCGGAACCGCGAGCTGCCGAGCAGGATCTGCGTGTTGGCATCGGCGGGAACGTAGATCTGCTGCGGGTACGTGTCGCACAGCTCGTAGTTCTGATTGAGCGTGCAGGCACTCCACTGCTCGTTCGGGACGCGCATCCGCCGGAATTCGTTCTCCAGCTTGAAGTAGTCCCAGCCGGTCGCCTTCGGTAGGTCCTTCGTGGCGGTGGTGTAGTGGAAGCAGTACAGACTCTTGATGTGCACCGGTTGATACAGCTTGGTCAGCGTTGTGTAGACGTCATGGCACTCGCGCTCCTTCGGAATGACGAACGTGATGGAGAGGAACGTCTTGCAGCGGATCAACAGCGGTGACCCCGTAGTGCTCAGGGGCAACTTCTCCACATTCGCTATGTGCATGTAAAGGACCTGCACGACAACGTAAAACAATTCGATAAGTGACAAGTGGGCATTTGTTCCCGTGTCGCCACAAAGAGATGCTGGAGGGTTTTGTTTGTTAACAAGTAAATTAAAAAAGCAAACATGGAAAACCAGGAAACTATCTTTCTAACAATTCTTTGCGACCTACTTCTAGACATATGCCTCCTCTACAGCATTCGGAGTGTCAAGCGCAATGGCACGGACGCATTTTTATGCCCTCGGGGAATACGGATAGAACGTGCTCCTCCGATGACACGTTCACATTGGATTTTTGGTTAACGTAGCGTAAGCTTAGGCAAGAATGGGCATGAGACAAATAGGCGCATTGGTTATTCCAAACATGCTTAATCAGATAATTCAGCAGCACCTCAGGTGTTCAATTCAATAATCTGTAACATACACAAACCTCTACAATAGTTTCTCTCCTCTCACGATAATTAAGGGTTATGGGTAGAATACAGTATATTTACTGAACTTTAGTGGAACTTTGTACAAATAACTTTCTATTTCATCCTGACAAGATGAATATCGCTCTGACTAATCAAATTTGCACCCGATAGTTTAAGTTACAATAAGTTATGTTTCATAATCGCAAAAAATAGATTGTTTCGGTAAAATTTTAACATAATCTCTTGAACTGGCTCTAAAGCTTTGAAAGTTAAAACAAGTGGATGTTGAAAATTAGTGTTGAGTAGTGTTGAAAATTAAACATTCACACAAAATTGCCATAACATAAATTTGCTATAAACATTTTGTACATTTTTTGCCTAAGTCAAAAAGAAAATATTCAACTCACAGCAAAACAATAATTTAGCGTCGCATCTTTGCATGTTACATGTACTTTCGAAGTTAGATTTTGTTGGTATTTATTGATGGAAAACAATTTGGTTCAATAAATGAATTGAGAGAGATAACCATTTAATTAAAATTGAATTGAATTTACTTCATCGTCACCACGGCTTACAATAAATATTCTTCAATTTGATTTAAACGTAATGAAGCCTTCACAAAACGTAAATTGTGTTTTGGTGCAGTAGTATATTCAATTATTTAAAAAAAAAGGCCAATACAACTTACAAATGGGATTCGAACCAATCTAATTAAATTTACATCATGGTGATTATTTCAACTCGATACGGAACAGGAACTGGAATCATACCACATTCCTACTCGCAATGCGATGCAATAAAAGGATTAGAATTTGCATTGGCATCCTTCCTCTTCTTACCCTAAATCTTTTACTTTTATGCGCTTGTGAACAAGTTATATGTAAATTGCTGCCCCCTTCAATCCAGTAAACGAAAGTAAGCGAAATCTTACCCACGTCTCCTTGTTGGCATCTGGGTCGACGAATATGAGATGCGTTGCCGTAAGGTAGAGCACTCCAACGGTAGGATTTTTGCTGTTGTATCTGTCAATCATGCGGACGTTTTCGATCTGAAAGGAAGGAGAAGCATATAAAGTAAATTATTCCGGACCGCCACAGATCAGATCAGGATGATAGGCAAACGATAGCGAAGATACTATAACTAAATTCGATCCAAGCCATCATCCTTCTTCCTTCCGGCGAGACAGAAATTCGTTGCCCATAAAACATATTAAATTACACATCACTTTTGAGGGAAATCACCTTCCGCCCTTCGTCAAGACACCGCGCGCATAAGCCAATCGTTGAACTGATCGGAAGTGAAACGTAACCAACGATCAGACGTCAACAGACCGGAAAAACGTCCATCATCTGCAATTAACACCCAACGCCAACGTCCCACACTGCACCCAAATCGGGGTTTACGTTTGGCGCGGATGCTCATGTTTAACTTTCGATTATTCATGCTGCTAACACGGAGTGGCAACGGTTCATTAACGCCGCAGCTGACGTCGGAGATAGTTTAAATCTTTACCAATTTTGTGACGGATTAGAAATAGCTAATTTATTTATGCGATGGAGTGTTGGTTAAGTGATTAGTGTAATTAGGAGTAATATTCCCCAATTAAGGTAATATTTCACAATCACTGTGAAAATAAAGCTTACATTAGTCAAATTTCATTTTATAAATGTTGTTTTATGCAAAGGATATTTGGTCAAATTATATTTTTGATATTATCATATTCAATCGAAATGTGGAATAAATCGTATTCTTCTTCTTCTTATGTGGCTCAACATCCCCAAGTGGGACAAGGCCTCTCTACGAAGAGAGTTACTGTGACCGATAGACGGTATATCATTAGATCGGTGGTCAGCCGTTCGTAATACCGGGGGGTGCCAGACTCGGGATTCGATCCCACACCTATGGCGTGGTGTTTTCTTGCGCTACCGCTGCGCCATGGGCACCCCCGTATTCGTATTCGTATTCGAAATCGTATTCTAACAGTTCTAAATATCTGCAAAGTAAATAAAATAAACTAAACGGAGTTGCTTTAAATGATAAATTCTTTCAAAATTATATACAAAAATATATATAAAACTGGCCATTTAGTATATACAATTGTGACAAAATAAAATAAAATGGACTGAGTCTCATATTGAAAGTACCCGCATAACAGTCCCATATACGATTTTTTGAAAAATTCAAGTTAAAGTCATTGTTATTGACATTGCAACTATTTGGAAATGTAACGAAATTAAAATAAACAACAAACGGTTGTAATTGAAGTGTATTTAATGCATTTAACAAACTATTGGAGTCCAAACATCCGTATCGAATGAAACTCCATTTTGACGTGCAAAGGTAAACAAAGCATGCGATGAGAGATGAAATGGGACTGATATACGAGTACTTTTGCGTTTGCCTTATATGGTATCCGCATAACGTGTCCCATATATTGTTTCATCACAATTTTAGTACTAAAACATGTATTTTACACAAAATGTAAATCTCAACGTATCACTAATAGCAGCAAAACATTATCTTATGTTAAAATTTAATTTTTCTATAGGGTAACTGTACCAATAGTGGCGCACTTAGTCGTGTTACTAACAATATGATGCAATTTTCAAGTGTCTATTACAGAATATTTATCAAATTTATACCAATGATGATCATTAACACCATTATTCTTCAGAAAAACATATATTTTTACAGTTTATCATATAAAATACGCGAAAAAAGCGTTTATTTCTTCCTAGCCAGTTGTTCCTGTAATGGTGGTATGGTTCCTATAGTGGTGGTATCGTGTTCCTATACTGGTGGTAGTACTTGGAAAACTTGGAAAATACTGAATAAATTTTTACTGTAATTTGTTTTTGAAGCATAGTTTAAACAGAAAGGCCAAATAACTCAGACCAATGGATTGTCTTGGCCATAGACCAACGCATTCCGTCATATATACCAATGCTTTTTGCGGAGATTTATGGCCTTAAGGAAGTCATGGCACTTCTGATAAATTCTTAAGGTATCCAGCATTTTGGTACAACCTGTTTGGAAAATATGAATTTTGGAGCTTTAATATATTACGGAGTAGCAAGGTTTATTTTTTAAACACTCCGTAAAAGGGCAAGGAACATTTCATACTAGTACAAATAACGGTATCGTATTTATTTCTTCGTAAAGCTAAGATTTTATTCCACTACCTCCACTATTGGTATAGTATATATATACCACTATAGGAGCACTTACCTTATATGGTGATTTTGCAAATGGGACTCATATGCAAGTATAGGCAGTGTATTGCTCACGTCACTGTTTATATACTTTCCACATATTTTTAAAATGTTCGAATGTGTTTAAACAAGACATACAAATTGTTGCAGATTATTGTAATTCATTGTTCATATGTAATAAAGGAGAACTAGTCCCGGGATGAGGTAAAAAATGCAAAACGCGGGTTTCCCGCCATGGTTGGCAAATCAAAAACAGACCAAAAATACCGCTTTTTTTTCCAACAAAGGTAAGATCAATACTCTAAATTCTATAATAGGTTATTGTACAGCACGGCGAGAAGACGAACATTAAAAAGTGTAGGAGAAGAATGATGAGGCGTTTAAGCACCATTGCTTATTTGATCTATACCTGGTAGTGGGCAAAATTGCCTGACTTTTTTTTTATACAGAACAACTGGCCATCCAGATTGCCAGATCAAAATTCAATGTGTTATTTTGAGTGGTCATATTTGTTAACAAATATGAACAAACAAAACACGTCCAGTTTGACTTGGTGAATAGGTGGAAGTATGAGTATTACTCTAAAATTTATGCTGTAATTGATCTATAAAATTTTTTTTATTGCCAATTGCATTTTTCTAGTGCTTAACCTCTTTCAGAAAGTTTAAGTGAGGATAATTATACCCAACTTGTCTTAAAAATATTAATAAAATCCAATGCAGGCACACGACCAAGTGACACAAAGTGCGAAATAAAAAGATATTTGAGCGGTGAGGACACGAACACATTTTCTTTAACCAAACATACCATGAATACGTACGTTTATGTTCCTACGATGTCGACACTAATTCGTACATATGTGCTCGGAAAAGTGGCGATGGTAAACAATCATCCTCATGGGTCTACGGCATTAAAACAAAACGATACCTCATTCCAAGTGGCATTCAAGAAAAAGGCCGCTTAACTTACCAAGCGTTTTACGGGTTCGTTCCACCAACAATGGCTCGTTTATTTTTACTTTTCACAACCAACCTCCGTTATTGGCAACACCCAATGGAGGTGATAAGCGTCAGGCACAACAACGGCAACAATCGTGCAAAGTATCATTACGGGGCAAGCAAGTTGGGTGGGAAATGTATGAACTGGTGCCTCACACCAGCCTGACGCCATACCCTGGACCATCATCAGCACTGTTCGATACCGGCCCTTTGCGTGAATGTCATTCCGGGCGTACATTACATGACACGTGCGTTACAGAACGATTCCGTTTTTCTTCTTCACATCGAAACCAGGTATGACGTAAATATGTGGCTCCCGTTTCTATGCAGGAATGATCGAGCACATCTTGGCATGCGATTCGGAGGAAGAATTCCGGCCAACGGTAAGGAAGCGAGAGACGTTCAGAATGGCATTCCGCCTCCTAGTTGGGTTCTTAATTTATCATCAAACTTTGACCCATTATTCCTTCTTGCAAATCCGTTGTGAGCTCCTTTGAGAACAAAAAGGACCGAAAGGTTTCCGAACCGCCGTGTGCAATAATGCTGATACGAGATATTTCCGTTGATTATTGTGACATCGTCCACATAGGGCCAGAAAATGTGGTTAATTGAAAAGAAACATAAAGCCAAATAACTCCGTTCGCTTCCGAAGGCATAACCTCAGTTGGGAAAACACACACGCACCTAAATGCGGAATGCTGGTGGAAATTAACTTAAGTCCGCTGATGCAAGCGGTCAAAGTTAAAGAGAGAGAGAAAAAACAAAAGTTTACGAGAAGGATCAACAAGCAATAATATTAACGCCCTGCGCTCGGGAAAGCGCCATCCAGTTTGCACATGAGGTGAATTTTTTATGAACCACCCGGATCGGACTACGAACTCCGTTTTCGACGGATCCAACCGGACCACGGCGGTCCGTCGGGTTCTTTTTTTTTAAGGTCTCTAAAGTGGCAAAGCGATGACGCTGTTGGCCAAACGGAAACAACCACAGGAAAAACTAACTCCTGCAGGCCACACGGATTGGTTTTACTGTTGCTGTTTTCTCTTTTGGGGGATCGTTTCGTTTTGATCTCAAACCAGCGAAACGACGGCTTTGCCACCGACTGTTTGCGAGACTCTGTAGGCCGCAGAAAACTTTGTTATTCATAATGCTCTCTGTTTGGCTTTTATTTTTTCTAACTCA
The DNA here is from genome assembly GCA_000441895.2 of Anopheles sinensis. Taxonomy (NCBI): domain Eukaryota; kingdom Metazoa; phylum Arthropoda; class Insecta; order Diptera; family Culicidae; genus Anopheles; species Anopheles sinensis. Next base: position 678,661 of record KE525264.1, on the reverse strand, counting down.
GTTTTCCATCCGTTCCATGAGTGTGTGAATAAAAAAGTACAACACCGTAGAGGATTAGACATTTTTGTTTGCTTGTCAGAATGGATAAAAATCTGAGAAAAGATGGAATGTTTAGAGATTGAACTCACCGCAGATTACAGTGCTCTAACCACTAACATTTTATGACCGAAATCACGAAGGAAATTTTTACAAGATTTCCACCTAAATTCACCATCTTAAGAACAAGCTAAATTTGTTTCTATAAATAATGATGTTGCACCATGACAAACTAGCATAAACATATATTTACTAAGTAGCCTTACCAAAAGGAAAATAACAGAAAAAAGGTAAACAGTCCCAAGCTAATAAAACAAATCCCAATGGATTTACCCTCGAAGTAAAACGTGAAGCAGGTGAAAGTGGGTTTTCTCCGAATGTATTAGGGCGGCCCAGCGCGTCCTGCGGTACTCTGCAACCATTTGCGTTACAGTTAATCCTTCCGTGAAGTGAAAACCATCCACCGTGCAACCACCAGAACGCCGGGCAGTAAAAATTATCGTCGTTACTCTGAAAAAACCGCTGGATTTATCAAAACGTAATGAAAATATTTCCTCCTTTTGCTGCGATAAGATACTTGACATGGGGCTTTCATTCCTTATTTTAAAGCGATACAAATTGTAAAAGGTTAGATTAAAGCAAACAATTGAAAGTATATTACGTAAACAGTAAAACATTAAAATTGTATATAGTTACTGTAAGCTTAAGTCCCTGTGGTAAGGAGAAACATACAGAAATTAATTTGAAATACAGAAAGGTTGATATTTTAACTATGCGTTGACATTTCCAACGACATATCGAAGGGAAAGAAAATTAAAAATAAACCAAAATTGTTATTGTCTAACCAGGCAATTCAGTATGGTTGAAGAAAAGGAAGGATAGTTACTATCTGAAGCTTACAGCCAAAGTGTCGTGGCCCCAGTTTAAATAAAAAATAAAAATATTTAAAAAAAAGTGTACAAGCCCCGGTATGAAAAGAATAGGTAACGAAAACACTAAATCTGAAAAAAAAAATTATACACTTAAAAAAATTATACACTTTAAGGTGATTACTTTCAAAAGTGTCCTGATAAAAGGATCCAGGTCAACCCAAAGAACACAACTTCGTATGGAATTGAAAAAGAAACGAAAAAGAATAGAATAGTATAGAATTGAAAAATAGAATTGAAAAAGAAAAATATTTGCCCTTTTTCTCAAATACCAAACATCGTTCGATGGCAGCTCAACTCGATATGAATGTTCTAACGATTCCTTTCACTCCGTTCCACTTTGCATTCCAACTCGGAAGCAACGAACAAGCAGCTACTCCACCCAGAGTATAATTTCATGCGATATGTGGATGCATGCAAGAAATTATCAACCCAATAAAAACGCACAGACACGCATTATTTAAAAAAGGTTCCGTGGGCTGTGGGTTCAAGTGGAATTGCTTCATATATGAACTTGAAAATGGAAAACAGAAACCCCAACTTACTTGCCTTGCTGTCCCGGACGTATGATTTATTCTATGTGCACTTCATAACTTCAAAAGAACGACGTCTTTGAATTTTGCGCGGTTTGGTCGCAATAGCCCGATTCTCCGCACCAAAGCGACCCCCCGAATCGTCTATTTAGCTCACAAATGGCGTCATCGGAGTGGTACGGAGCAACGGATAAGCTTACAAACGTCCTGCCGTGGGGAATGGTAAATTCATTACGTCGAAATAACAGCGACAGCTGAGGGCCATTCATTGGGAAACGCGGTGCTCCTCGGAAGAAAAAGAAACGGCTCCAGCGACGACGGATCCATTTCCTTTCAATGGGTCTAATCTTGAATATTAAATTTGTCGGATCGGTTCCTTTTATTTTGCAATCACTCCAAAGCAGACCAGCTGGGCTATTCATGAGCAGTACATACATCTCATCAATCATCGAATATTGAAGGAGCAACATTAAAATACAACCAGTCTTTATAAATGTATCCACTTACAAAATATATATACATCTTCGATAACAAACATATATGACATAAGCAAGATTTTACTTGGCAAAAACAATCACACGGTGGATATTCTAGAGCACTCGCATTCAAACCCGGCCTAGATTCGGCTCCCTTTGGCATAAAACAAGATTTAATGGATCGGAATGCCAACCGGGTAGCCATAAACTAGCACCTAACTATCATAAAACCACCGATAAAACCTCTGTCGAGCGGTAAAAACGGTCGGATCCTGTTCCGCAGAGTGTCCAATCCCATCGTGCACGGAAAATGTGTTTGAATAGTATTTGAACAGAAAGAAATAAATCTATATATTTGCAAAATTTAAATGCTTGAAACAGCAGGATATCCTTTTACGAAAAAACTTATATGATTTTATAGTACCGCATTAAAGAAAGAAACCCATTTCATGGCTTCCAGTTGATCTACTTTCCCTTTTTAGTTGTTGTAAACCCAGCAGCTTAACTTCTGCTATCTTCGCAGGACGATTTATTTACCTTTTTCAAGACATTATGACCACGGAACTCGATCGCCGGCGGCGGTTGATGCGGAAAGTTTTCCTCAACCCACGTCACCACCTTATCCGATACGAACGGTGGCACCGGAACGCCCCAGAGCAGCTTTGGGTCCTGCTCGAACTCCGGTGTCACCAGGTCGAAGTTCTGCTTGAACGACGACTCCGACGGGGACATTGGCTCCGGTTCCGCCATTGACACGGAGAACAGGACGCACAGGACTCCTTATTATAACTTTTACTTGCTTATTAGCGTTCCACTCGCTGGAACTTCCCTTTATCTGTTTCAGGCTGATTAAACTTGTTCTACACTTTACGCGTTGTTTTCTCCCAAGGAACTCGAAAAAACCACCATGGAACGGCACTATGAAACGTTAATTAACCACTGTCGCCGATGTCGCGGGTGTCTCGGGAGATCGGTGTTCGAAGCAAAACATATTACCGCAACCTTCGCGCCTCCCGACGCTAATCGACCGTTTCGGAAAATCGATTTCTCTGTATGTAAACACGGCGGCGACCTATCAAGGCTACTGTCCTGCGACAAACAACAACTCCTCCGAGCGCTGCTAGGGACACTCGACAACCTTCAACGTTACACAAAAACACACGCCCACACGGGAGGATGATTTGAGGGCCAATGGCCCTTTTTGGTGGCGGGCGGGAAAATTATCTAATCCATCCTCGCGCGGTTGATTTGCTTTCCTACTACTTCCACCAGCCGAAAAAGCCTTACTCCACTCCTCACTCGACCACAGTTGCTATTACATATCGGAACGTGGTGTTTTAGTTTCTCTGTTCGAAGCTTTGCGTAACGCTGTGATCAAAATTCCAGATCCAGGTATCAGAGCCTAGGAAGCCGTACCGACCGAACGTGGTGCGATGGAAAACGCGCACTGACAAGGTTCACAATGCGGGAAGACCGCAGCACCCAGCACGTCAACTGCAATCGTAGCGCTGGATTGGGGAGGCTCGCACGAGAAAAACTGGCAAGTCTGATTCTCCCGCTCACCGAGACACGCTGTGGTACATCCCAACGCTGTCCTAGAGGGACCTGCCATGCCAGGACCGACTATTGTTCGCTCTCACACTCTCAGTGTGTTGGGCGGACGTCGGGGACAAGGATACCAACTGCTCCTGCAGGATGTTCTTCGGCAGCTCTTCTAGCATTGACCTATCTTCGTCGCTTCCGCCACTCTTCGGGCTTCTCTCTGTTTATATACAACGTATGTATACTACTTTGCTCGTGGTTGCCTTCACTACTCTCGTGAAAACATCAGACATATCCCGAAGGCTTAGGAATTCGTTTCGAACGTAGTAAGGTCCGTGACAAATTTCGTACATACTACTAAGATTATAGCGAATAGATAAAATATGTATTGAACAGTTTACGATAGTCATGATTAAATGGAACCAAACACAGCAGCATAATAATTGAGTTTTTGGAACAGATATGAATGATTTTTTTTTAAATAACCTGGATTTGTTCACCGATTCGCGATGGGACACACACCACACTCTAGCGGTTTGGATTCTGTTCCCACCCAAGTTTTTACTTTCCAGTACGACGGGATCTACCAAAGTCAAGAGAAAAGGTCTAGTATACCCTTAATGGAATAGCCAAAGGTGGTTTTATGCCGATGCACAAGAAAAGAAGTGATATTTAAGGGTCTTATAAAGTCTTTAAATAGTTGTAAAGGAATTTTCTCTTTAAATATAATTTTAAATTGGCAAAACAGGAAAAAGAAAACGAAACCTTCGGCATTCCGGTCAGTGGAAAAAAGACTCGTGTTGAAAAGCGCATGCTTTTTCCCGTGTCCTCGGAACTCGAGAGTAAGGCTCTGTCACGTGCGGGAAAATCCTGACCATCGTGCCATCGTGATAGCAACGATCGTAAAGTATGATTTCGAACCGTTCGATTTGTGTGCTCGACGGTCTTTCTCATGTCTTTCTGGGCGTTTTCCAATTCGAATATAGGTCAAGTAATTTATTGTATGATTTGTGGTCAGGCGAAAAAGTACAATTCCGAACGAATTGCATTTCATGCGACGCAGAAAGAAAAATGAAACAAGCACTAAACGAACTGGAGGAATGCACTTCATTTGTTGTGGTGTTGTTATGCATTTTTTTTTTCAGGAAAGCTTCGCTTACTTTGTATTAAGTCGCGTGCCACAATTTTTGAATGTATGTAATCGGGAAGGTCAAGGCCAAGCCAATAAATTTCTCTCTCAGAAGTTCGGTCACATCGGCCACACGCTCTCTTATTCTCCTTATTTTATAGGAAGCAACTACGTTTGGTTTGCTGCAACTCGAAATGCATCCGCAGTCTGGCACTACGTGGTCTCATTATTTGTGCCAGTCGATTTGGCAATGTTGTGGCGAGGGTGGCGACAAGCAGCAAACTCAGCATCGACCAAGAGAAGTTTTCCGGCCGCAATGTTTGTGGAACATGGCGTGCGTACTAAACAGACATCCGGTTATATAATTGAATTTGTTAGAGTTATGAACACGTGAGGACAGCGTGCTATAATGCCATAGTTGTTCATAGTTACAAACAAAACAAGACATTATTTAGACATTTTCTAAAATGATTTTTCAACACTAGCAACTAGGATTTACGATAGTGCTTTTAAACGCATTCTGCTGATTTAATACGCAAACATAATAGAAAAGTTCTAGGGAAACCGACATTTTCTCACCTAACTAAATATCTCCTCCAAACAAGGGATTCAACTTCATTGAAATATCAACGAATATTCAATATCTATTCGAAAATTGACAATATATACCAATAAAATTAAAGCAATATAGCATATAATAACCTGCTTACTGATATGTAGCAAAAAAAATTCATATTTATTCGCAACTAAAGGAATTAAAACCAAAAGAACACGTTTATGAAAATGTTGACATCTCGGTAACTAATGCAAAAGTAAGTTGAAAAACTTTAATTTTATCTTAAATAGTTGTTATAGAGTAGTTCAGCTAAGCCTCAGATATTTACAATAAATAAGTTCTGACAAATATATTTTGCAATTAGCTTGGAAAATCTGGAATATTTTTTGTAAATCGTTGCTGCGCCTTTTTTCCAAGTTATTTAAAAACTATATATTAACAAAGGTTATACATCACCTTATCCAAAAGCTTTTAATTATCGATTGATGTATCTGGCTTGCTGTTTTAGTTTTTTTAAATAATTTAACCACGTTTTGTAAATTGTGGGGCGATAACTTTGAAAGACACATTAAACAGCAACTGTGCTCATTAGCCAGTAGTGAATGATAATCTAATACAACATGTTAATTCATTTGCACCTCTCTGTAAATGAAGCAATCCCTAATATAAATTGCAGTTCATGCAAATCAATCCGGTACCGTGACATTCAATTGAAATTTATTACAGCAGGATCTTCAATAACACTGATAGCAATCAATCGCAACGTACAGACACCAATGGCGAACTGGTAGAAGTGATAGGGGAATTTGGGGTGCAATGATAAGAGAAAACAGGGAAATTGCAAGCGAAGGACACTTAAGACATGATTTCAAGATACAGAACAGAACCATTAATAAAATACAATTGAAACATCTATCTGTGTATCGAACTTCTGGGATGAAGTTACTACATTAACTTTACACCGCAGTGAAATTCATTTGCTCTGTTTGAAAACCGATAAGAAGAAAAAACTAGAGAATTTCGATTCCATCCTCCGACATCGTGTTTGTGTCTTCTAAACTCGTTTTCCCGATACTAACCAAAACAAAGAGTTTGAGCTTCACTTTAGTTGAGCTCCGAGTGATCTTCAAGGAACAGAGTAAGGTCAAGGTTTAAAAGGTAAAAAAAAGGATGTAGTTGATGGTCTATGGTGATAGACACTTGAAAAATATAAGGAAATTCGACCTGTGAACGCATATGGAAAATGTTCAAAAACCAAGGATTTTCTAGGATAAATTGCAAAGTGTCTAATAATTTTAAAACAGTCGCAAAGGACTCTTATTTTACTTCAGTTCAATTTCGACCTTTGTGGCATAACATAGAATAAGGTAATTTTTTCCTATTGAAACATAAAGTGTATGCACGATTTATTCACCTTCTCTTCGCAGGACATCTGTTTTATGAAAAAACAATTTCGTCCTTGTATTTTGTGCCGCAAGCAACAGTTGGCTTTTTCCTTTATAGGCGAAGGAAAGTCATCGAGAAGCTGCACTTTGCAATTACCTGCAATCGAATAATTCCGGAAATCCCACAAGCTTGCATCGTCTAGGCAATAAAAAAATTGCAACACGATACCGTTCAAACAGGTTTCCAACAGCTGTATGAGTACAGTGGCATCTATTCCACCGTGGGCAGCAATTAGCACGTCAGCAATCATGCTGCATCGATCGATATCTATTTTCGTTTGATTTCATCTCTCCTGCACTTTATGCTGCCATGGACTGCAGCAAGGATACCGGAGGATTTGGACAAAGCTACAAGATGTTCTTATATTGCACAATCCATTGCTCCTTATCAGAGCGCTTTGATGCAATGGTCTATCGCGTGCAACGTTGCCAAACAAACAAAGTTCCGGCCTTACCTTTGGTGTATTGATGTGCTCCATCTTATCGGTGGCGTTGTGGATCTGGTAACAGCTCGATAAGATGATAGGCTTTGCAGCAACACTCAATCAATGCAGATAACTGGCTGATGTCGGAGAAAGTTAGTGGCAGCTTTTATCCACCGTTTTACCATAGAATCAAACACAACAAATCGGGCGTTCACACATCCGTGCACTAGCGAAGCCGATGTCTACAATGCACGAGCATTAAATAGTTCGAAAACGCACTTTACATCGATTTACTTTGTTGGATGTTTTGAAAATATGGAAAAATCCACCACAAACCGAGTGGTCTACACGCGAATGAAAATAAGTAAAAAGCGATTTGTCTAGTGTTGGTAGAATCGGGATTGAAAAGACTCGACGATTCGGATTCTAAAGATTTGATTCGTTTGGGATTCGAATCAGATTTGATTTGTTTGTGATTCCTATCAGATTTGATTTGTTTGAGACTCGATATGGTTTCATTCAAACTTGATCTGAATCTATTTGAATTTGGTGTGAATCGATCCATACACGAGGTGAGTCGTATTAGTCACGTAGAAAGTCGATGTAGAGACAATTGGTCTTAGTGATTGATTTCAGTTGAGTCGAATCGAACGCTGGATAGAATTGACATAGATTGAGTTTCTCGCGCGATTTAACTTCGCTTCGTGAAAAAATCATAAATCTATTTTTAACAAAGAAATACAGTAGTACATCGATCAACTGAGGAGTTCTACCGAAGAACAACGTTTCAATACGCTATTATATGATTTGCATGATCAACAGAACTACTTACAGCCGTAAACCTCACATCGGAAATGTGTGGTATGTTTTAACTACGCAAAAAGCGAGTTATCAGTAGTGATCTGATAAGGGTTTTGATTCTTCTTCTTGGCGTAACGACCTCTTTGGTCATGCCTGCCCTATGAAGGGCTTACAATACTTTTTCCCTTTTGTACGTGGATAGTCAGTCCTCTCGTACAGAAGAGGGCCCGGTCTCGGATGAGATTCGAACCCACGCCGTCGAGGTCATGGGCCGAGTTTCTAACCGGCGCTAGCGCTCGGCTGTCGCGGACCCCCAAATAAGGGTTTTGATTAGGGTAACCGATTTCCAGACTGCCCTGCAGGCGAGCTGGCATGCAAGTTGTCCCGCAGTTGTGTCACTAGGCCTCTAGGCTGTGTAAATTTGGGACGATTTGGGACGACCTCCCAATTCGTCCCAAATCGTCCCAAATTTACACAGGCCAGAGGCCTGGTGACACAACTGCGGGACAACTTGCATGCAAGCTGCCTGCCGGGTGCCATTGATTTTTTGACGGCCACAACTGTTTGACGGATTAGGATTCGGATTTGGTGATTCGAGTGCCAAGTAGAGATTCGATATCCCCAACACTAGAACTAAACCGACCGCACAGCTTGGTATAAACAAACTTCAAAAACCTTGGTCACAGCTTGAAATAATGGTTGAAATTAGTGTTGGGTAAAATACATATTTTCAGTGAGCGGAGCGAGCAGCTCACGCTCACCAAGGTGAGCGTTGAGCGAGGGGTAGCTCCACAGTGAGCGAATTGCGCTTCAAAGAGCGAGCCCGCGAGCCCGGTGTGCGAGGTGAGCGAAAAGAGCGAGGTGAGCGAGGTGAGCCCAGTGAGCGAGGTGAGCCCGGTGAGCGAGGTGAGCCCGGTGAGCGAGGTGAGCCCGGTGAGCGAGGTGAGCCCGGTGAGCAAGGTGAGCCCGGCGAGCGAGGTGAGTGATCAGAGTTTTTCCTATACCCGACTGACAAAATTGTCATGTTTTCTCCATTTGTTATTGACAATTGTCGATTAGACAGAACGAAAAAGTATCGAGCGGAGAAAGAACCAGCGACGCGCTTGTTGAGCCCGCGAGCCTGATGAGCCCGCGAGCCCGGTGAGCCCCCGAGCCCTGGAGCGCACGAGCGTGTTGAAGCGCACGAATTCACGCCGTATTGCTTTTCCCTGTCGTTCAATGGAACGATCGATTGATTCTCCCGTACGCATTCTCGAATGAGAATGCGCGACGCAGTGTTGCTTGCGCGATCACGCCCGCTACGACCGCGAGCGCGAGAGCGACAGAGTAAAATAACGCGCGGCGCGACGATCTAGGGCTCACCGGGCTCACCTCGCTCGCCGGGCTCACCGGGCTCACCTCGCTCGCCGGGCTCACCTCGCTCCCCGGGCTCACCTCGCTCGCCGGGCTCACCTCGCTCGCCGGGCTCACCTCGCTCGCCGGGCTCACCTCGCTCGCCGGGCTCACCTCGCTCGCCGGGCTCACCTCGCTCACCGGGCTCACCTCGCTCACCGGGCTCAGCGGGCTCGCTCTTTTCGCTCACTGCTGAGCTGGTTGATTTTAAGTGAGCTGAGCGCTGAGCGCGCTCACTGAGGTGAGCGGAGCGATTAAGGCAGCTCTTTCGCTCGCAACCCAACACTAGTTGAAATAGCCAATTTGTTTATAACTTTTTAGTTCCTTGGCCAATTTATGCAAATGAAAGGTCTTTTGAAGACAAACAACTTCATTAAACAAACATTTAGTTTAATGGTTGATTCAAGGTGTATTCACCTGCGTATAGCAGGTGAATTAGACTTAGCAAACGATCAACTGACAGCATAATTTGATAGGATCGTGGAAGTGACAGCATTGATGGTTAACGGTTAAATTTTTACATGTTTACTAAATTAGAAGATCATTTTGAATCCCCCGATCCCCTCAATCCCCTTTGGTAATTTTATAACTAAAAAAGGGTTGTTTACTTTATTTACTTTTTCGGAAAGAACGCCCTGGCCGTATTGCTTAAAAGAGGGTCGTTGTGCAGGGAAAAATACGGTAAGTTACGATAAGGTACGGGTTTTAAAGCTTTGCCATCAACCCATCATTTTTATTATGCAATGTTCGAAACTTATGACTATCGTTCAGGTAAGTTGTTATAAACTCTATATAGTTTCTGGATGAAATAATATCCAACAGCATGAATTTAGACGACAGTAAACGCTTTCGGTCCGCTGGCGTTATGCACCACGATCTATAAGCGGCTGAAATGATTTGATCCAGCATTTTGTAGACCAGTTTGCGCGTTACAATGGTCCTTTCCTTGTCCTCAATCAGTGCCCCCATACGAATCCATTGCCACAGCTGTGAGCGTGAGATTTCGGCTGTAGCAGAATCCTCAACGGCCCCATTTAAAAAGAACACACCACTTCCGGTGAGCCAGTGATAGATGAACAATAACGCGACCGTAATATTGTTGCTAAAATTTACAAAGATCGAAATATCAGATTAGGATTGTTCAGTTTTGAATCTAGAAAAGATGCTCCTTACTTAAGACCAGCGATGGTCACACCTCCTTTTGGAATTTGTAGCAGACTTCCAGCAGTTACTTGACTTATGTTTGGCAAAACGATGAGCTGATTGTCCGAATGGCTTTTCTGATCCCATAGTTCGTTGATAGCTTCCACCATTCGAAGATCGTAGATCATAAACCCATCGACACCGGCATCTATTTCAACCGATTTGGCCAATTTGACAGCTTCGATTATTTCTTCATCGCTCCTATAACGATTTTTTTCATTTAGAACATGTGATTGGCAAAACAGTCCAAGAAATTACTTACTGTACTGGTTTCTCTTTACCAAACGGTAACACCTTGGCCGCCATGCCACCAGTCGCTAAAGCACCTCGCTTGTGACAAATGTTAATCAGCAAGCGCATGTAATTCCTCAGGAACGGTTGTCCCATATTAACGTACTTATTGCGATCGGGAAGCAGAAACTCTTGCCGCCTGCCAAACTTGGCTATGATACTTGCACAGTAATCCCATATGCCACAGTTCAACCCGATCGCGTGCTCCTTGATCGAGTACAGTATGTCCTCCATGCGGAAAGCGGCGAGAATGTTTTCGATCAACACGCAAGCCTTGATCGTACCCTTCGGTATGCCCAACTGATGTTCGGTCCAGGTGAAGATTTTGTTCCACAGCTGGGTTTCGGTTGGGTCTTCAATCTGAATGTGAAAATCATTTGTTAAAGTTTTATTACATTTTTGTACATGATGCAATACTACCTTGGAAAGATAAAAATAAGGCCCAATTCCAAGGCTAGCCATCGTGCGTGCGTTGTGGTACATAAGGATAGCGAAGTCAAATAGTGGTCCGATCACTTCCTTCCCATTAACGATACAGTGGTGCTCGATCATATTGAATGCCCTTGGTCGTAGCATCAGTATTGGGAAGGATTGTACGTCAGCCGGAGCACCCGGCAGTGTACCATGCACGGCTTTCGTCACATTGTATATTCCTTGCACCGTATTACGCCAGGTCGGACAGTGTCCGTCGTCAAAATCAACCTTAAGAAGAGACAAAACAGTATTATTTAATCTTCTGAATGATAAAGTTCGTTTTGAAGTTGTACCTGAATACCCTGCACATTGGCATACAGGCAATCGATGAAATGCACCGTGTTCGCCGGACTAACGTCTCCCAGATCGAGTTTCCGATTGCGCAACCGCTCCGGCAACTCGTCGATGGTCCATTCCAAAGCCGCACTGGCATTCCGAAACTCCGGGCTCCAGCTTTCTTGCTCAACCTGCAGCCTACGTTTGATACGGTTCTGCAAAACCTATACGCAAAATAAACACGATAAGCGACAAACCGTACATGGTTTCCATTTACCTTCTGCTCTAACGAACCCGTTCGACTTCCGCATCGAATTCAGACACCAGTTGTGCTAAAAACTCCAATGCTCCCTCGGTGAAGACATCCTTGTACGCAGCCTCCAATCGATGTGGAGCCGTTTCGATCAATACCTGCTTGTTTTCTGTCAACATTGCGCGCGCGGTATGACGCTTGTTTTTGGACTGCGGTCGCTTTAGGTTCTAATGTTGGAAGGGACGGTCTCGTTTGATACGGTCAAACGTCCATTATCTTTCTACGCGTTTTTAGTGCGCTATGTGTGTGCGTGACGCAGCTAAAAGTGATTCGTCGCGCTTCCTGACCTTCGTGACTGCATGTTGACGATCTTCTTATCTGTTTTGTTTACCTGGTAGGTTCATAGTTCATTTACAAGAACGCCACCCAAAAAAGGAAAAGCACAACAAAAGAGTATCATAACATTTTCTATACTTTAAAAATAATAATAAAAACATAAGTGTATGATAACCAATTCAGATTAAAAAAATTGAAAACAAAACACTTACAATAAAAAAACTTCAAGGGGGATTAAAAAAGGCTTACACATGTTTATAATTGTAGTTTAAGAAAAAGTTTATTCATATTTACAGGAAATTATTTAATTTTTCGCTCATTTAACAGGCATTGTACATTCTATTAACTTTACGCATAGAAACGAATTTAGGCCAAGCTTTTGCTTGCTGGAAATACGGCTGTTTCTTGCAGCATATGAGCGCGTTTCTGAGACATTCCTCGTAGTCATCCGGTATCGATGCATTCTCATAAAGATGATAGAGAAATTCGTATATCTGAAACAAAAAATGCGATAGGAATTGGTACCAGCACCAAACGGACTAGAAATTCATCATAACTCACCTTGATTTCAATTTCTCGACACAAATTTTGCTGAAAAAGTGTGCACAAAGCGAGTGGGAAAAGCTCCAGACGAAGGTGGGTTTCCTTTGCCAGCACCTGCCCGCCATACAGTTCGCCGTATCCCGAGAAGCTTATCACAGCCGTGAAAAATGCGTCCAGCATAAACGTTACTCCTTCTTGCTGACCCCGGTGCCCCTCGGTCATGCTGCACTGGATGAGTCCGATCAGTTCGCTGATGAAATTAATCAACGGTTTGTCGTCCTCCCCGTCGGCGGCGAACAGTTGCACGAAACCGTACAGACCACCTAAAAAGAACGTTCTCAGAGTGCCCTTGGTGGCCAATTCGGCAACCTTCGTAATGATATCACCGAGGCCGTAAAAATGTAGCTCGGTTGAGGTAGGATTGTAGCGCCGGAAGGCAAACTGTAGGTAGATCGCTTTTTGGAGTTTTTCCTCGTTTTCACCATCCGGCCAGGTGGTTGGTTTCAGCAGACTGGTGCACTTTTCCACCGGAAGGTTTACCATCATTTCAATGTATTTTTTGAATAACTGAAAGGAAGAATAAAACAATACTAGTCTCAGCTGTGTTTCTTATAAAGCATGCAATGCTCACCTTTGATTTAATATCGAACCGCAAGAAAAAGCTTTCTAGCGTCGCACAAAGATGATAAAAGTTGTCTTCATTGCTGTACTTCCTCGTAATTGCCTTACCAATAAGCTGCATTGCCTTCATTAATGGCGAGTTGTCACTGAACCGCTTATCCTCCGCCCGTTCGGCAAGAAAGTGCAGTGAAAGGTGCAGAAACGGTTTGTAGATTTCCGTCTGCACGGCTTCGGTGATCTCCCCGATAGCGGTGTAAATTTTCAGCAAATCATCCTCCAACATGACCGTTTCGGTCAGCTCCTTGAGATAGTTTTCGACCAACCGCTTGGCCGTGCCGGAGTAAGGCATTTGCTTGACCGCAATCTGCAGGCAAAGGTCGCGCATTTCGAAGCAGTGTGCAAAGTATTCGTGCAAAAAGCACCAATTCAGTGGAGGAATTGGCTTTGGGAAGGGTTTAGCTATGATCCGAAGCATTTGAAGCAGCACACGATCGTCAACGTTGGGGAATTTTGCGCTCTGAGCTACAAGATAATTAACGATGCTAGAGAGGATGCTCGCCCGCGGAAGATACTTCAGGTTCGACGGTTCCGGACGACCCTCGGGCGTTTGATATACACCGCCACGGAAGTTTTCCATCTCCCGTACGATGTAGTGGGCCACAAGATCGCCAGCAGCATCCATGGCACCGGGATTACAGTACAGCAGAAATTGAATCCAACAATCGGGTGGCACCGATCCGGCACTGTCCGCCTCGGAAACCCCGTCGGTGTCCTCGTCCGGCAGATCGATACCCTGGCGAAACTGTTCCGGGATTTGACGTAGCGTGAACGATTGTGGGTTGAACAGTTGCAATGCCCGCAAGGCTGCACCGTTAATTTCGCTATCCTCATAGTCGGTCACGTAGTGCCAGAGCGTTCCAATGATGTGATTCACCAGCCGTTCCTGGTCCAGCGTGGTCACCTTGATGCTTGGCACGTTGGCAAAGAAGCGACACAAGCATTTGATGATGCGCGGGCGCCTTTCGTTGGCGAAGCGAAAACCGAGCACCTTCCAGGTGGAAACTATATTCACGACATGGTTTTCACACAGGCTCGTGATTGCATCGAGTGAGAGACAAATTGCGACCTCATTTTCCTGATTGTTCGGATTGCTGAGAACCTCCGAGAACAGGTTTACCAAATCTTCACCATGCTGTTGGGGTCTGTAATGAAGACATATGCGTATTGGTTAAAAGTTTTTCTTCGAAATAAATAACTTTTTATCACCTACTTTATAAGGCACACTTCGCGAATTGTGTACGCCCGGGCGATTGTATGCTCCCACAGATCCTCGCCCTTCCGCCGACTATTGTCCTTCAGTAGATCGTACAACAAAGGATAGGTGCGTGGCTCTGACTTCCACAGCCGAAGGTACAAATCCATACAGATGGCGCGATCCAGATCCTTCGTGAGGGCTTTCAGAACACCGATTACGCTTTCCTTCGCGCCCATCGATGCCATGGTCTGCAGCACGTGCAACCTTCTCCGGGTGTCCTTCTGCTGGGCCAAACCATACAGTAGTGGTATCATCGATTGAGCGGCTTGAAGTTCACTCTGCTGCATGACCATTACCATGGATTGGAAATTCGAACGCCACACCTCATCCTTGTGATGCAACGACAGGTAAACGGCCCGATGGAACTGACTGAGGCTGGTGGACAAGCGTACACTCTGCTTTTGGCCTTTGCCGAGGAATTCTTCGACCGCTTCGGGTGAAGAGGACCACCAGCGACAAACGGTAGTCCATTTGCTTAGTTCGCTATGATAATAAACCGTGCGGGATGCGCTTAAAAAATCCACACCAGTGTGCTCGGGTAAAGACTGTTGTTGGTCGATCGTGTGAAGGATCGTATCGCAAAGTAAAAGAAGTTTCGTCGTATATGAAGGCTGACCGAGGAGCTGGATAACGGCTTCTTTGGCTAGCATGCGACTATTTTGTCCACACGCCGGTAGAATGATACTGATCAGCTCCAATAGGCCCTCTATCTTGGCTGGACTAACAACGGACAGCATATCGGCTGCGATCGCCAACATAACGTCCATGGAAGGCAGAGGATCACACTGCACTGCCTCGGTGCAAACGGATTTTAGAAGATTAAAGCACCGAGTTGGGTCGTAATTGTATTCTATGTAATCTTTAGCTACAGCAGCCATCAAGTAAGCAATCTCCACACTCATACCCAAGCAGCTCTCATCGTTCCGGGGAATCAGCTCTAGCGTTTCCATGAGAAGACTCATGGTGTAGCAAGTTTGGTGGGTTGTTGTTTCCCTTCGCCAAGCAAGAATTTCAAACAGAATCATCTTCGCACGCCGGTCCATAAGTGCTTTCTTAACCAAAAGCTTCCACAACTTTTGGCACTCTGGGAAAAGATTTACGTTGACGAATAGATGCAGCAATACGGGTCGCAGGAACTCGACACTGTTCAGTCGGATAATATCATCTCTGTGGTCCAACGCACTGGTCAGCATATCCAATATACTTGTCATACAACCAACGCTTCCGTCGCTGATGAACGCAATCACTGGATGCTGAGGAGGTTTCAAATCAAACTGGCACACATAATCCTGGTCGCTTCCGGTAGAAAGGCAACGACGGCGTAAATCGAGCAGCAACAGCTCGAAAATCGTTGTACTTAGCGCCTGGAACTGTGAAGGAGTCGTGTGCGGAAGTAACATATTAAGTGCCCCAACAGCTAGACTAAGCTCTAAGCATCCTTCGACCGTAAGCTGAAGGAAGGTTTCGCTGGCCAGCTGGCAGATTCGAATGTTATCCGACTTGCAGAGGCTTTTCAGTAGCTCGATTTCAGCATCCGACACTTTGCGTGGATTGGACTTGGTTGATTTGGAAATGTTTAACACTTTTTGAATTTGGGCCGCAGCCGAATGGAGTGTGAGTTTTGATTGAATTGATTGGAAATTATCCATTTTTGCAACAGAGCTAGAGAATCACAACAGAAACAATGAAAACAAATAACAAGTCAACAAGGAAACCGGCAGAATATTTTGACAGCTTGTTTCCGTTCGATTTTCGAAGATTGTGACCAAAGTTGGTATAGATTAGGAAGCGTTTAGGGCAAAGCGAATACATTTCTGTTTTTTTGAAGATGCAGTCAAAGTAAATATTTTCTACCTTATCACTTCAATGATAAGCTTTTCAATAGTATTTGGCATTACTGCTGAAAAATAATAAAATCAAGCAATCAAAGCCTTTCACGTTCGAAATTGAATTGTCACGTTCGAAAAGTCAAACCCTACTGTCAAAATATGTGAGTGAGCCTTCCTTGCTACAATGTTTGCCATGGACAGCTCGCAGAAATGAGTCAATTTCAATAAACAATAAAATTCTTAGTGCAGTAAAGGTAACTAATTCAAGTTTCGGTGCTGTGAAATCAACTCTCGGTAACCGTTATTAAAGTAGTTGATTGTGTTTACAGTGAACGACACCGTGAGCCAGCCGGTAGACGATCATTTGCTTGTATTGCTTCATGTTTGGCTCGTAGAAGGACTAGAACGAAACAAGCACAAAGCAATTTTAATCGACCTCAAATCAAAGAGTTCATCATGCAAGAAAATCGACCAGAACTCTACGAAGAGGTGAAACTCTATCGTCAGGCCCGGGAACGAGAGAAGTACGACAATATGGCCGATCTTTTTGCACTTGTGTCGACACTTCAAAATCTGGAGAAAGCCTACATCCGGGATTGCATTACGCCGCAGGAGTACACAGCAGCCTGTTCGAAGCTGTTGGTGCAGTACAAAGTCGCGTTCAAGATCGTGCAGGGACCCGAGTTTCCCACGATCGAGGCGTTCGTGAAAAGGTTTCGACTGGACTGTCCGGCAGCGCTGGAACGCATCCGCGAGGATCGTCCGATCACCATTCGGGATGATAAGGGCAATACGAGCAAGTGCATCGCTGACATCGTCTCGATGTTTATCACGCTCATGGACAAGCTGCGGCTGGAAATACGTGCCATGGATGACTTGCACCCCGAGTTGCGGGATCTGCTCGACACAATGAACCGACTCTCGCTCATCCCCGACAACTTCGAGGGCAAGGAAAAAGTTGCTTCCTGGCTTGCAACACTGAACGAAATGCAAGCCTCCGACGATCTCACCGAAGCGCAGGTTCGTCAACTGTTGTTCGATTTAGAGTCTTCATATTCGGCATTCAACAATTTATTGCATAACACTTAAATTCATCGTTTTCATGGTAATCACCGGGTTACAAGAAGGGTTTGGTTGCACATGTATATAAAATCATAGGTTGATTTATAAGAAATCATGAGGTCAAAAGTTTGAAAACCCGGACTAGGAGGATCTGAAACGAACAATTGGAAGGAAATCATAAAACTGATGACAGAGCGAACGATGTAATGGACATTTAATATTATCCATATTTTTAATCAAACATGTAAGAAATATATGTATTGTTTAACCAAAGCTACTGGGCGCTACTTTTTTACATTGACATAACATTATTGATAAACCAGTTTTATTTTAGAACCATCTGAGCACATGATCATCAAGAGCCATAATACGATGCTAGTAGTTTCTTAAATTATACCAACTTCTGAAAGGCAACTGTAACTGGAGGAATTGGAGAATTTGATACAAAAAGACTGCTTTAGTAGAAAACCGTTCAAACTGTAACATCATACGTACGTTGAATCGAAGAAAGCGACCTGGCGTTCAATTGGTTCCGAGCAACCTACAGCACTATTTCAATGAATTTTTCAATGATGAGAACATACCTAACTTCGTTACGGTAGCGAGGGTACTTATAACGTAGTAATTTTCTTGTAACCGTCGCTTCGAAAAAAATCTTGGTTCCGGTGTCACTTTTTTGGTTTCTCTCTCTCTCTCTAGTTGTCCGTTTATCCTTTCTAAGCATACGATTTGGTCGGATATAAACTTTTTGTAATTTGTATTAATTTTTCTTCTGGGTTGCATAATTCGTAATTTCAAAACCATATTTTTCAAAAACAAATATTTTTTAAACACACCTTCAAGTTAAATATACCCAAAATCTCTTAGAGTTTCTTCTATAATTGTTTTCCCTCGTTTTGGACATCCAAAACCCGGTCGAGCAAACCCCGTGTCGTGAGATTTTGCGCGGTTCCGGATGGAGTCTCGTCAACCGAACAATATATTAAAGGAAATGTTACTCTTAGGGTTTAGTACGTACTGTAAGAGGCGGATCTACCTATGACCAGACTTAGGCTGGTGTCAGTGCTCGTCCGTCCGTCCGTCCGATCGTCGAAAATGTATGGGATTTGACAGATAGAGCTTGTCGAACGATTTTGTCGTACGATAAAATCAAAATCGTTTGATTTTATCGCACGATCGTATCCGATGTTATTTGTCAACAAAATTGGATTTTATAAATTCGGAAGTGAGGTTTTCATCTTTAAAAAATAACAAAATTAATGCAACTTTCTTATAATTTTAGTAATTACAGAAATACTTGACAATCTGACATGCGATAAAATATCGTACGACAAAGCACTGACACCAGCCTTAGTGACCGCTAGGGGCCCGGCTGAAAATCTAAGACCGAAAAAGAAATCACTAATTTTATTGATTACTTATATTTCACGCTTTTTAATTTGTCACTTGTGTTCGTCCGGCAACAACGGGCATTCGGATCGACGAGATCGACTTATTTTTTACATATTCATTCATTTCATAGTTAGATTTGAGGCATAATTTGATAGAGCTTTATAATTAATTCTCACCTTTAAACCCTTGGTAGAATATGTTCTCGTTTGTCTTGTTTCAATATGATCTAGTTAAAGTGCATATTGTGACAAATGCAATATTATTTTCCGCATCCCACTCAAAATTGCTCAAGGGATTTAACAATTTGAGAATTTAAAATGTATCGTGTGACTTTGAAAAAACAAACAGTCACACTTTGTATAGAACATTCTCTATTAAAAATCTAACAGATTTGAATTTATCAAAAGACGAAGAAAAGCATGAAATTTATTGAAGCAAAATATTAATAAGTCTTGGCATAATACTGCCTAGGCGTCATATAAAAAATTATCATTTTTTAATGATTAATATGAACGTTTTTTACCGATGAAACAGTTGTGTTTAGTAACAAGATAGACTTGATAGTAAAACCTGCTGGTGTGACATTGTTAGGCGGCTTCACCTTCTGCAGGCTAACTTAATAAAAATGATTCCTTCGTATTTTGCACGCACAATGGTTCATCCATTGGTCTGACGTCAGCGATGGACTCATTTCTAATGCGATTAGGGCTGATGAATGTTTGCCCGACTATTCCGGCACCCTCAATAGTAGTCTGAAGTGACCGACTAGGATGACTGATCGTGACCGCCGCACGCTTGATGCACTTTGTCGGTACTGATTTTGTGCACTGAACTGGCTAGGAAAAACTGGTGCGGTCTGTTGGGCGTAAAAAAAACTAGCATTAACAATGTAGTAACAGCGTTAGCTGCATGACAAACAAAACAGACCGTAAGGAATCATGAATGAGTCCAAAAATAGAACAATATGGATTTATGAATGCCTTACATAACAGAATAGTATTCTGACAACAGTAGTTATCTGACAACAGGTAGAAAAGGACGAAACATGATTAATGAGTAATGAATTGTTTGTTCAAATTTTATGTGTTAAACGTTCCGAGAGGATGGAATAAAACTAGGTTAATTTTAATCTACTAGGGATACAAATTTTATTTATTTTTATTAATACGTCTTCATTCATCCCGACCAAACGTATACAAGCATGCTTAACCTGATCAAACGATCACAAGCCATATGCGAGCAAACACTCACAGGCCACAGTAACTGCTTTATGGCTCGCCAGACTTCGGCATAACGCAACCGCATTTTTGCACCGTTATCGGTTGCACCGCACTTACCAGCGTCCAACTGGTGCACTGCAAAATGCAACAACCTTCACGCGTAGGACGACGCACATTTGCCGCACATGTGTGTTTTCAACATTCATTTCTCGTTCGACGCACTGATGGAATGCGTGTGTCCGTTTGGAAACAAGACGGCAGCTATGTGATTTCCTTCAATTTCTGGCAAGCACTGGCATACCATAGCGCGATACCTCATATCGCATATTACTTAGAAATTTTCCTCCGATTTAGTATAGGGAAATATAAAATTTCTAAAAGTAATTTCATATACTGTTTTTGGCGAATTTATTTTTAAAATGTATAAAATATTATTATTAATTATAAATAATCTATTTGGAAATTTAAAAGAAGATGCATGGTATTTTGTCCTTTGCCTAGGTTATTCTTTATATTTACATCCCAACTTCATCCCATTGCGGCCGACAAAGTCTGGCCTGTCACCTGATTTTATCTGGTCCGTAAGAAAATTTTAGCGCTACATACAGGAAACTAATCTCAATTCTTATCGGATTCGTTCCCGATGACAGGATTGTTTGTTTTTTTCAAAAACGAAGATTAAACTTGTTTAACGATGTGTGGTATTGAATGTGACAGCATCGTACACTTTTTGATAGACTTTTTGTATCGTAGTTGCATTATTGATCGTTCTTAAATTTCTTAGTCTCGTGAGTCTCGTCCAAAATCTGTCGGCAATAATTCGTTTACTTTTCATCCAAAATAGCTACATTCAAGAGACACAATTGTCAAACCGATTATGTAATAAAATAAGGCTCGCAGTATTGAAAATTCATCGAAGCTGAGTTTTTTAATTACTAAGAGTAATTGGCAAGATATTTCCCCCAGTAAAAACAAGATATTTTAAAATAATTTCAGTGGAGGATTAATTTGAAGTACAATTAAAGAAATTAATTCATAGTACAACAAATAAAAATGTGTATGTTGAAAAGGACTAAAAACTATATTTTCGATGAGTATGAAAGTGATTAAAAAACTTTAACGCTAAAATTTCAAATATTTCTTATGCCGCATTTTTATGTAACTTTTCTATTTAGAAAATTAATACTCCACTGAAATGGGTTAAATATTACGTTAAAAACATTAAATCTTCTTCAAAATCATTAAATCCCCACTTTCAGGCTCTTTTTCGACACACGTTCCATTTTAGGAAATGTGTGCCTGGTTTACATGAATATGGTTCTTCTTTTTTCTCTGAAAATCCTTGATTTTTTTGGTTTTAATTCTTCTTTGGTGTGTGGATTTACTTATTAGATGTCCGGTTGAAGTTCGGACCTTACATTCATTATTTTATTTATTTTTAATGTGTTGCATTTTTAATATGGATTGAAAACCATCTGGTAATTAGTCCATCTTCAATTATAATTATTAAATTAAGTTAAAAAATTCTATGATGATCTCGGATTTTGCATTCTATATAGTTCCCATCCGAAGGTAACTTGTTCATGTTGTCCAATGACATGGGACCCTTCTCTTAGCCGTCGGACGTGATTCTACAATGTCTGCCATGTTCTTTCCCTCTCAACCGGAAAGACGCATGAGGGTTTCATGGAGGCAGTATAACGAAGAAAGAGGAAAAATTAAGAGAGATAGGGTGCAAAACGCACAGTCGACGTTCTCGTATGCACTTCCGAGCACTAGGGCATCCACTGGTGACTACCATAATCGAAGGGAGTTCACCTTCACAGAGTGCCATGCACTCGGAGCCGTCTCAGCATCTCTTTTACTTCCCCTTGCACTCCCTGTCCCGCAACTACAGAGACGTTCGCTAGGTCGGTAGGTCGGTAGGTTGGTGTGTCGCTGCTGGTCTCCGCCGCGTGTCTGTGCTGCTGCATTACAGCACTTTATAAGGCGTGGTGAGCAAGCGCGGTTCGTCGAGAGGTCGGAGCCTTGCAGTGATATGGCGGTGATGGCTGCGACCGCTGGTCGATAGACCCTGGAGACAGCTTCCTGCCACTTCCGTTCGCGAGCCCCATGTGCAGGGAACCTTGACCGTCGGCGATGATGTTATTTCACTGACCAACCACCGGACTAGTGTGTGTCCCTCTTTCCGCAACGCTGCCACCGCTGACTCTTTCTACCGAGCCTCAGGGCAATGAAATGATAAGTATGATCGGCATCTTCGCTGGCATTGTATTGCACTCCGCAGGAGTCGGGCTTCGCCGTTCAGGACTGAGACAGTGTATGAGGAAGCTTGTAACACGTGATGAGTGTAAATTTATTCTAAAGTGATTATTTAGCGATCCTTGGTGAAACCTTGGAAATTTGAATAACATAACGCCCAAGTGTAAATAATCGGGAGTAAAAGCAACACTGGATTAATTCCAAAGAACGGAAAATACGTTAAAATGCTGAAATTAGTTAAAATACACAAATAAACTGCTTTTCATACATATTTTTAGCTACCCCAAGATATAATATATTCGTAAACAGTTTTAAAGTATTAGTAACTTTGAGTACCTTATTTTAATTTCTAAGAACTGTAGAAATTGAAAAATAATAATTAAATGCTTAAGAATTTATGAACAAGCACGAATTGTTCATTTTAAAAAATACAGTGACCGGCAGGGAAAAGTAGACGCCTCGAATTTATTTGTTTTTTGCTCAATATTATTTTCTTAATCGAAGTTAATACAGTGAAAATATTTTCGTATCTTGTTTTATATATTCTTTACAAGATTTGTTAATTAATTAGCAAAATGCCCTTATTAATTTTGACAAAAAAATGATAAAAATATATTTTAAAATACAGTGACAAGAGAAAGTAGACACTTTAGGTTTTCATTAGTATAGATTAAAACAAATAATAATAAATGCATCTTAGTATTTAATGTGTCGTCATTTAGCTTTTACAACCTTCGCCTCCGCTCGTAACGAGCGTCTTCGGTCATGCCTGCCCCATTATAAGCTTACGAGACTTTTTCCCTTTGTGTACGTGGATAGTCAGTCCTCTTTTATAAGGGGATGGTCCGATCTCGGTTGGGATTCGAACCCACGCCGTCGAGATCATGGGCCGATTTTATAACCGTCTCTATGCGTGCGTCTAAATACAGTGACCGGCAGGGAAAGGTGCCCACTTCGAATTTTTTTGATTTTCGCTCAATATTTTTTCTTAATCGAAGATAATACACTGAAATAATTTTTGTATCTTGTTTTACATAT
>KE525264.1:637746-650800 GCA_000441895.2 Anopheles sinensis | reverse complement strand
GTCCGTACAGTCCAAGCATTCAATGCGTACTGCTACGACGAGCGCGCCCCACACACTCTGGGAGTAAACGCGACGCGCGTCCATACAGTCCATACATCCAGCGCGTACTGCTCCCGAGAGCGCGCCCGATACATTCCCTCCAGTGGGATCGTTTCCACTGGCTTGATATATTTTTCACTTTTAGCGCGCCGTACCCAACCAAGAGCGACAGTCTAGCGGTTAGCGAGCTAGACTGTGGTTACAAATGGCGCGGTTCGAATCCCGCTATGTGAAAGAGTCAGAGTGTGCGGGAGAAAAGAGGAGAGAGAAGAAGAGGTTTTTGCTGCGGCAACTTCGGTTTTGCTTCGGGTCGAACTGGATATTCTCCGATCATACAGGCTAGTATCCATCGGTTATCCATTTGCGTATACATTACGCTTTGGCAGTAGGGATGTTTCGAGCCTATCCATCGACCCACGGATAGCTTGTCAATTTCTTCGGCAATGTCCCTTGGCTCACACATACAGTATTGGACAAAACAAGTGCAACTCAAATCGAGCAAACATATAAATCATGACTAAACTTCCATGTTTCGGAATCGAAATCGAGCAAGTCACAGAAGTTGTCGAGACAGTAGTCTAGATGTTCACTACATGATTATTACAGCGATTTTAAGTCCCCAGACGGTTCACCGGCAGTTTTATGTTGCCGAGAGCCATTTTGCGCTGGTCAAAACAAGTGCAACTTCTCACTTTCATCGACTTATTTCTCTAGAAGTGTTTAAAAAAAGGTCAAACATGGTTTCGTTTGTTGACTAAAGTGTTGTTTCTTGCGTAATTGTACCAAAACAAGATCAATATTGCATAATAAATATTGAGAAAGGTCAATACTCATGCTTTCCTTATATTCATGTTGTTAGACACTAAAATGGCTCCTGACAGCCTTGGGTAAGGGCTATGAAAAAAAAATCGATTATGACAAGACCAGACTGTCACAAAAAAACAAGTTGTGATGAATATCCATGGTGAAAAATTGACCGTTTCAAGACTGTGCTCAAAATGTCGTTCAACCCGAAAGATTTCTGTGAGCAATAATAGAGGAAAACAACGGTCCACCACGTTCAAAGAGGACTTTTTGATCGTCAGATCCATTAAGAAGGATCCTTTTAAATCTTCCTTCAAGCTGCAAACCGATTTCCAGTTATCTGTATCAGGCCAGACATTTGGAGGACGTCCTGTTGATGCCGGATTATTCCCTGCGGAGATACCTCTGATATCACTTAGGAACCAGACGAAAAGTTTTGCTATTTGCTCAATCTCTGGTAGTGCCGAAATGGCGGACGGTTCTGTTTAGTGGTGAGACAAATTTTAACATCTTCGGAAGCGACGGGATTTGCCGTGTACTTCGGCCTACTGGCAAATGTTTAGAAGCAAGGTACTGCCAGAAGACGGCAAAGCATGGCGGAAGCAATGTGATCGTCTGGGTATTTTTTTCTGTGACTGGCCTTGGTCTAATTCATCAAATCGATGGAATCATGGACCGTTTCATGCAAAATAAAGGCCTTAAAAATATTATGCTGCCTTTTTCTGAATTGAATATGCCATAAAAATGGATATGCCAACAGAATAACGACCCCAAGCATACCGCCAAAGAGATCCAACAGTGGTCTAAGGATAACCAAATTATGGTGATGGACTGGCCACCCCCTCTCTGATCCCTATAGAGAACCTGTGGGAGATCGTGAATCAGCGAATTGATCATGAAGGTGTTCAAAATAAGGATCAGTTGTGTACACAAATCCAAAAGACTTGGCCAGCAATTCTGCAAACTTAATTAACAACCAGATAGACTCTATGCCTCGCAGATGCAAGGTCGTAATTGAAAATAAAGGATTCTCTACGAAATATTGAAAGCCAAATTGAGTTTGGTATGCAACACGGGAAGTTGCACTTGTTTTGTCCAGTGGAAAAACAATGATATTTCATTATTTTATTTTTTCAGGAACACTTATGCAAGAATGATGATTTTTATCGGTACAGTTAACATGGAAAGTGCTTTTTCTACAAACTAAAAATCATTTTTCGCCCAAATTATTTTTTTATAAATCTTCAATGCAGAGTTTTAAGAATGTGATTGACTAGTTGCACTTGTTTTGTCCAATACTGTATGCTTGTTTGGGATTTTTTATTTCAACGCTGAAGCTGAAACTGTGGTAATGGAATGTTACAAAATTTCATATTTAATTAGTTTTATCCTGTTTTCTTTGTTCAATTGTTATGTACAGCAATCAAATTTCACGTTAGTTCATGCATTTAATGTTGAAAAAAGGTATAGCAAAAAAAATATGTCCGTGCATTTTACCCCATTTTCCCCTAAAACACGATCGTCCCTCGGCAGCACATGGCGTTCTTTTTTACCAAAAATCACTCGTGGTGGTCCACTGCGTCGGTGTTGGCGACTAGGACGACGCTGTAGCTGTGACTTCCTTCCTCGCACCTTGCTCTCACACTGGTTGTGAAAGTAGTTCAAGTTCAAATTACCTTGACAACAAAAAATAACCGCGATCGTATTCATAACATAGTTCGTGACACTCGCAAGCAATAGATTGGTTTGCCGCTTTTGAAGGGAGGAACATAGTGGAGATCTTCATTGAAAATGTAAAATAAGTATAAAAAAAATGAATAAAAATTGTGTATGAATGTATCATTGGATTGATGATTAGATTCAACATGCTTAAACAAGATCGTCAATAATTCATGTTCAAATTGGAGCATTAAAAAATAGTAGTTTACTGGGACTTCTTAAAATTCTTTGTAGAGTAAGAAACTTGCATTCCATTTTGTTCGAAAATTTTTTAAGAGTTACGAAAACATTTTTAACTCTAATTTCCCACTGTGCAAATGTTCGCTTGCAATGCACCGACACCACTCAAACCGAAAATGAAACACGAGCAACACGCTACCGGCGACAGGTTTGGCAATGTTCCCAACCGAGTATAGAAACGGCGCAACATTGACACATTGAGAAAACTTAGACGCCAAGGGCCTGAGAAGCTCGAGGAACTGCTGCGGTGGCTGCAGGACACCTACGTTGCGTGTTACATCCGCCGGGTAGAACAGAAACACCCTAAAGGTTGGAAAACCACCTAATACATGAACCGTACGGCATTTGGCATTCCGCCGAACCGTTCCCAAGGAAATAATGCTGCGATGCCTCGTCGGCCGATGCATCGCGAGCCAGAGATCAACCATCTTTAGCCATCACGTGACTTGGTTGGTTTGACCGAGTTCGCATCGTTATGTTGTGTGGCCCCGTCAGTCTGTCAAACTGGTTTCAAATTCGCGTGACTGATGGATGGGCTTGTGTTTGTTTCTCCCTCTCTGGTTCCAAGCTCCCGACACCTCAAGGTCGATGGTTCCCCAGCGGAACACCTGTCTAATTTCAGTAACCATTTGTTTTATTTTTTTTCTTGCTTAAATAAAAGGCAGTTCTATTTCCCTATCTGATTTGCAATTTTTTGTTTTATTTTTGGAAGCTGCTCGGAGATTCGAACGATTATGATACCTTGGTAAAGCCATTTTGTAAACGGCGAAGGCCGCGGTGTTTGCGTGACGCAAAAATGGTTACGAATGTCGAGGTTTTTTAAACGTTTTGGTGTGTGTCTGCGAGCATCTAGACGGTTTGAACTAAGAAGATCACAGATTATTTGTTTTTGCAACATTTGAACTTTTTTAAGGAGTTTTTATTCACTTTGTTCGAATCATGGTGTATTCTTCGATAGGAGTGTCCTTGTCTACCAATGTTTATTGTTTTCGATTGTTCCACTGTTATGTTGAGGTGTTTTGTCATGTAAATTGCTTTGTATAAAACGAGGGTATCTTTGTAGTCCGGGAATGGGTTCAAAAAATGTTGGTGAAGATTCTTCATTGTGCAAAAATGAAATCTTTTTTATCATAAAACGACAATTTTATTATATTCTCGCCTAGTTTTTCTACATGCCAATTGAAGAATGATTTCAGTGCCAACCAGTATTGAGATTTATGATAAACAATATTCGGCCTGTTTGCTAATTTTTACTTGTTTTAATAAACACACCAAACCATCAACTTTTTTCATCCATCATTATTGCTTCCAACTCAACAAATGATGTAATATGCCGGAATAAGTTAAAATGTTATATTTTTACCAATCAATCAACCAATTGAAAAATTGTACGGGTGTTTTGACGTTGTTGTTTTGAATCTTATAAAGAAATTAACAAAACATTAAAATAGGTTCAAAAATGGCAAAATGCCATGGAGAATAACAAAACGAGAGCATCCATTTTGAAATTAGTAGGAATAATATTATTTTTTTTCAAATAAAAGTAAATTTGCCACTCAACCAATGTTTTACATACTTTTAAACTTCATTTTATTTAATGATTACTTATAAATTTAAAAAGGTAAAATTGAACCAAACCCTCGTGGCGAGCAAAACCGATCGAAAATACTGAGATGGTATTATATACAGTTGATGTTTTACACGCCTAAGTACGGTAAATTGTCTTACTGACTTATCTACTTCGAACGCGCTGTGGCATTGGTTGTTCAAAAGTCAATATATTTTTTAGTTGTTTGTCACATCATTCGAAAGGCAGATACGATATGCTTATTCTTCAGACCATCAACATATGCCACTTTCGCGTGTCGCAACTTTCCTATTGCGTAAAGTTTGCCCCATCACGGCTGTTGCCCCCGACAAATGGATAGAACATGGGGGAAAGTATCGTTCCGGTTGGGAGCGACAATTTGTATTTAGCGTTTTAGGCTAAGAGGGAATCATTTGATACCTCGAAACTACCATGATCACACGATCTTGTGGCGATTCTGAGGTGAAAGAGGGCAATAGTTTCGTAACCAGACCGTCGAAAGTATCGGCTCATGCAGGAGCATTAAAGGCCCCCTATGATTTGAACGCCACGTCGTGTGCATTAGTGACGAACCGCGAACCGTTTCCTATGATTACCTTCCACCTACTTCACCCAACGTTCCTCCCGCCTGGCCCCCAGGGGTTGGTTTTAGTAACTGGTGTACCTTCCTGCTGCCAGTCTAAGCGCCAGTTCCGCCAGCGCCAGGGGTGGAAGGAAAATGCCGGCACTCACACACAACCGACCCGGGAGATGGTGGTTCGGTGTTTTAACTAACAAATCACCGGAACAGAACGAACAAAATCCGCACCCGAAACGAAGCGCGAAATGGTTCATTATCGAGCGTTGGCCGCGCGTATTATGGCATGCAATGTATTTAAACTTTTATAGCCTGTTTTTCGGAGCAACAATGTTGAGTGGAAGGGTTACGGGCGCCGAGGGCTTCTGCCCACGTCAGGGGGAGGTGTAGGGAGAGGGAGAAAATAAGATTGTCCCGGCCACATACGGTGGCCCAAGCACAAGTGGGGAAAACAAAACACCAGCGGGTTTTCTTGTCCATTACGTTACTTTCTTCTTTTACCCCTTCCACTAGGCGAACCAATGCTCACTGGTTGGAAAGGGTTGCAAATGATCTGCGGAACGGAAGGAAGGAAGGGAGGAAAAAGCTTCCCCAAACCCATTTCCCTCCCTATATTGATCCCTGCTTCAGTCTCTTGGTGGGAAATGCAATGGTAGTAAAACACCACAAAACACTGCCGTTCAAACGGGCCGCCGGAACAACAAGATCGCTCGCTGGTGATGGTGGTGATGGAAACTAATGAAAATGAAACCCAGCATTTCATCCGCGCTTTCCATGTGGGACGATTGTTTCAATCACGTGGTGCTTGCTGCCAATTTTTCGTTTAACTCCTACTGAAGAATCGTAAGGGTGTAGAGTTATGAAAATCGTTTAATGTTTTTAATCGGTCAACAATTCCGTTTTTGGATCAATTTAAGTGAACATCTATAAACTAGTGGAAATAAATGATTTTTTTTTCAATACTACCTTAAGTGATGATTTAATAATTGTATAACGAATACGGCTTCATTATGGGGTCTTTTTAATTAAAAAAAATCCAAAACTTCGGTTCGATTTGTCATAGAGCTTTGAAAACTGATGTCGGGACTAAGTGATACCTCTGAGAAATAGGGCAAAAATCAAATTTTTCAAAAATAGCTACGCATTTAAATTTTTTAGATTCATATTTAAAATGCCTTTCTTTTACAACCATTTTTATTTCCCTCGATATTTATGATTTTTGAGAAGAAAAAAGTAAGTTTTTCAGTAAAAAATTACACAATTCTCGTTATTTTAGAACATTTTAAAATAAAATTAATTATGATGAGCACCAAAAATAGTAGGATACAGGATTAATTAATTGATCTGTTTCTCCATGTTGCAAATGGAATGGAATAGAAGACATATAAACTGCCACGGTCATTAATTGGCTGCTTCAGTTCTCGTGGCAATCAGCCATCGGGTCATATCGCACGAGCCTCGGTCAGCCAGGCCAGGCGAAACATAACGGTAGATGTGACCGTGAAGTTGGACAATCACACCATCCAGCCTGCCAGCCAACACTCTCAGTCCATCGTGCGCCATCCATCGACAACCGGGCCTCTTAGTAATTGCCGCTGGATGCTGGAGTACTGGTCGAGTGCAAGTGGCAAGCCATCCGCAAGCCCGTGAGGCTCGTCGGCTTGGCGGCAATAACAAAAACCTGCGGTGGGAAACGGCCAGTCAAGATTTGCATCTCGATCGGAGGAGGAGGGTTTCAAGTTCAATGGAAAAATTCAATGTCAGCAATCCGTACGATCCGTGTGTTCCGTTTGTGATTTTTCTTCTCTCTTGCAAGCCACGCGTATGTGCACGATATGTGCTTGTGGATGTGTGCATGTGTGGTGTCGTGTGCCTTTGGCGCCTGGTGGCACTGTTTCACAGTTAGTTTCACGGTGCACGGCCACGGTGCAAAGCTGAAGCCCCAGACGTCTGACGGTGTTCAGTTACTTCCTGCTTCGAGCACCAGACAGTGGACCAGGCCGTGCAATTCAACCTGTAATTATAATAAACCGACATGTGTTGCTCCCACGATTTGAAAAGTATACCGTGTGGCACATGAGGAAGTAGGAGTTGAGTAGTTTCTTACAATTAAACGAACTTAAAAAGCATTTACCAAAATAATTATGGGATACAGTTAGATATTTTTGAAGCTCACAACATACAAATTAAACTGCGTTCACTGCGAGTTCTCATTTAGATTTTTATTATACTTGTTTTTGATACCTGAACCACTTAAATTGTGGAATTTTTTCCAAGCGAGATTTCTTTGCTCTAATTTGCTGTTCCTTTATTACGCATCTTACACTAAGAAATAGTATAGCAAAAAACTAAGGTATTCAAAACTAATTTTTTTCTCCGGTACATAATCCAGGAAATTAAATAAATAAGGGAGTTGAGCTTGCTTAATGAAGAACTAGTGAGGCATATCTTACTGATATGTATTGAAGTTCATTGAATATGAAATAATAAGATTAAGATTAAGAAAATCAGTTCTCTGATCGACAGGCCTGTATGCCTGATATTGACTTTTATTAATTCCAGCAGTAGCACGCCACCTGCCTCCTATCAATGAACTCACCAGTGACACGCGACGTCACCTAAGAATCTTCCATCATCGATTTAAGTCCACGTTCGGATGCAATCTGCGAGTTCGCAAGATAAGCAGTAGTAGGAAGTAGAAAATAATTGAGCCTTCTGTGCAATGACAGCGTATCTAACGCAAAAATACATCAGCTCCGGAAACAAATAATTCCTCCAATCGGGAAACCTAGAATCTGTAGTATAACCAGATAAGTTACGAAGAACTACTACTAGTAAAGAATAAGAGCTACTCCGAAACGAGTCGAACCAATTCCGAAAAATTGCATACATTAATATGGTCTCTTGAAGAGAGTGTTAATGGATTTTATGGAAACTTATCACTTCTTCCAACGATTATATTAAAATTGTTTACGAAATCTTTGGCTTTTCTGCTTCCCGCATTAGGTCATTACACTCACCCCCGTCGAACGACGCTACCACACGGAACGGTGCGCGGTTTGCTGGAAAAGGTACCGTTGAGCCAATTAATTTTCCTCGCGTACCGCCGTTCAGTTCCGTAAACACGCGAGAAACCTACCGATCTCGATCACTCCGACACTAAATTGCGTCTCGAGTGACACTCAACGGTGGAATGGAGCCGTCATCAAACTCCAACCTTGTACGCGTACGCTAGCCCTTGCCCTTTGCTGGACCGTTTTGTCGGCCCGGTCAGTCAACCACAGCTGGCTCAAGGAGTGTCAAACCTAAAGGGCTGATCGACACAACCGCTAAACTTGTGTTTCGGAAGACGTTAACGACGATTTTCAACACGGTTTTGAAAAAGTTGGACATATCTTGATCCTTTTCATTTTTTAACTTTGACAAGCAACCTTATAGGCATTGACTTTGTTTTCAATTTGTTCGTTAAGATTATGTTGCAATAATAGCTTGAAGCGGTTAACAAAGCTCCAAGAATCAAAATGTGTCGTTTTAATGTAACACATTTTTTTCAGGGTTCTTCTATCAATGAATAGTTTTGTAGCAATGTCAGTCATTATTTAATTAGGATTAAATTTTGGAAAATTAAGACCAAAATATATTTTAAATCAAGCGTAGTGACACAGCCAAGCGGTAGCGCCGGTTAGAAAATCGGCCCATGATCCGACGGCGTGGGTTCGAATCTCAACCGAGACCGGACCCTCCCCTGATCGAGAGGGAGGAGTGACTATCCACGTACATAAGGGAAAAAGTCTTATAAGCCCTAAATAGGCAGGCATGACCAAGAGGTCGTAACGCCAAGAAGAAGACATGGAAAAAACTTGATGTGACCTTTTACTTATTATAACGAAACTTTCTTAACATTATTTTTGCAATGTATTGACAAGTAATGGAAACTGAAACATTTTGACGCTTGGCATGCACAATACCAAAAACATTATGTTATTTTTCCGTTTATGATCAAAACTTTATGTGGACATCCCTTCAACACAAAACGATTAAAAAAAATTAAAAAAAATTATATGATTTAAACGTACTATAAAAATTATATGATCTTCAGATTGATCTCGATTTATATTCTAGCTTTACCACAACTAGGCGCTTCTTGGAACATTTTTTTTCTCAACCTTCCGTGATATTGAGATAAAATTTTTAATAAAACATGATAAACGTAGCTTTTTGCTGTACATTATTTAGTTTTACTAAATCTTATATTTGTTTCGTGAATGTACTTCCACGTATGAATTTCTAAAACTAATCTTTACTCTTTGCTATTGTTCTGTACACTCCACTTAGTAATAAGCAAAGTAAATATCTTCACAAGCGTTTAAACATTGCCAGCCAAGCAAATGTGAGAAGTCAAAGTTTGCACGAGCCAAGGATTTATTGTTAATTCTTGCTGCAAAGTGCCAGCAAGTATTTATTTTTACCTGTTTGGTTCGAGGCCTCGTAGCGAGGAGAGCCTTATTTTTCCGCTTTTCCTCTGCAGTATAGGACCTCCCTTGCTATGAATCATCCTATACAGGTTGTTTAGGTTGCCCAGGTGTTTAGCTGGCCCAACCAATGCCCTTTTATGGGCATTGCGGTTGTTGCTTCCCATCGGAAAATCACCTGACGAAACCATTCTCGGGCCGGCCAAGCCTCCCACGGTGGAGTCCCTAATCCGCGTCGCCCGTTGTGCAACTACACGGCATGAGCTGGCGAAGTGGTTTGGCGTGTGCCACCGTTCTCGTCCGATTGGTCCAGGTGACGATCAGGCCACTCTGGTGGGAGAAGCCATAGAAAAGAGACTTCGTCCCCGTTCCCGTGGCACCTACTAGGCTCGGAAGGTTAGGTTATTTTTACATAATGACTGCATGACTCCGTGGATGGCATGGCATTCATTTTTTACCGATCTGCGATTATTGATTTGCCGACGTGTCATTTAGCTTGAAGACAATTTCACTGCCACGCGTTTATGCAATCCTCACGGTGGTAAGAACATATCTGATTGAAAGATGGCATTATTTATAGTTCAAGATATATTCTAGGAGATGGATTATGAGGAATATTTTTTTAAATACTTTTAATGTCAAATGTCCCATGCAATAAACGTTAGGGAAATAAAAGTAATTGTGCCACTCACATTTAATTTTGAACCTTCCATACGCAATTTAAACTGTGCACAGGTATGAGCGATTAAAAAGAACTAATGCAACATTGATGCATCCATTCTACTGCCATCGGAAAAAATATAGAACATTTATAAATATGCTAGAGAAATTTAAAGATTTTGGAATATAAAATTATTCGTTACATTCTGCATACAAAGGCTCAAAAGTGAATCACAATTCTTTCGATAGTTCGATACTATCTGTTTATTTATGCAAAGGAAAACGGTAAAACTAACATGAAAAACACAGTTATGAATAAACTATATTTTATACTGGAGAAAATATCTCAAATACTTTATTTCTCGGTGTAAAGCATAGTTATAAATATTAAGCAAAATTGAAATGAAATTTTGCAAAAGGCTAATCAAATATGATAAATTAAATAAAAAATATAATGAAAAACAAGGGTTTTATTCTACTTAAACGTTATTAATGATATTTTTATTGAAAGAAATAGTTAACTTATACAATCATTTTATAAAGAAAATACAGAAAGGAAGGGGTAAGTAAAATGTAAACAGTGATAACAAAAAAACTGGAAGAAAAGAATAACAAATTGTTTGTGCAGTTATTGGATTTTATCTCTAAGGGCATATAATGCACCTATTCCAAAAAAGACTACTAAATATGTATACGGGTCACCAGCGTCATTGGACGATGACAGATGCAACGACAATCAAGCGTAAAAATCATGTCGACCACACCCCCCACCCCTTCGGACACCACAGAAATCTGTGATATTGAACCGTAAACAACCAAAAATAACTTGTTTGGGGAGAAAAATGATAACGCACCAGCTTCTTCGTTTTTGATGCACGTGCCAATACCACCGGTTCCGGTGGTCAGCCAACCGGAAGGAGCCAAACTTCCCCTAGTCAGTCTAGAGAAAATAAGTCAAACTTTCTATCGTTTCCCGGACGCGATCGTTCCGGCACGTTCCGTACCGCCCAAGTGGACGCCGGATTCGGGTTTCTTTGCCCCGGCCCCTAACGTGGCTGGATCGAGAAAAGTCAGCTGAGCGAGCATATGAGTTTCCCATTCCACCCTTTCAGGTGGAACACGCTAGGTTTTCCTACTCTTGTTTTCTTCTCTGGCGAAACAAAAACGGTGTGGCGATGAAATAAAATCCAGGGGGTCAATGGCACCGGCACCGGGTGGTCATAAAAATTCAGACAACGTGGAACCACCGCGTTCCCTCCGTTCGACAGCTCCATGCGGTGGAAATGTACACGTCCCTCCCCGTTGGGAAGTTTTCGGTGATTTGTTGTGTTTTTCCTTGCACCGTAATCTACCATTTTCGCCGGCGTGTGTATACCTTTTTCCCCATCTTAATTTTAGTTATTTCATAGTTTTATTTAGCACACCGCAAAGCCTCTGTGTAGTCGATTTAACTTAAGCCCAATTAATCCACTTCATTTATCCCTAAGCTTGCGGTGAAGTCTCTATGTGGTGGAGCTGTGGTTTATGGTGGAAAATAGGCAAGGGTGCAAATCGCGGCTAGCTGCAACAAACGCGCAGGGTTCGCGAAATTTGATGTATCTTTTTCATTGAACAGATCATCGCCTCCATGGCTGGACGAAGCACTTTTTTCGCTGCACAACGTTGGAACGCTTGGAGTTTTCCTTTTGACGGAGGCTTACCGGTAAATAGGGCTCGCAGCAAGTGCGACTTGACCGTTCGCTTCTCTAAACCGTGGAAACACGTGGAAGGAATTATCGGTGGTAATTGGAAAGACGAAAAAACAACGGCAACACTCTTTCACTTCAGCCACGCCGACTTGGGTGTGTATGGGTGTGTGAGAAGAAAATGATTAAACTGTAAAAGAAAACAAACTTTAAGAAAGATTAGACAAGCAAGAAAGTAAAAGAAGCAATTAGTATGGAAGAAGGGAAAGGGTCTTTCTTTTCCTTGGCGTTACGACCTCTTGGTCATGCCTGCCCATTTAGGACTCACAAGACTTTTTCCCTTATGTACGTGGATAGTCACTCCTCCCTCTCGTACAGCGGAGGGCCCGGTCTCGGATGGGATTCGAACCCACGCCGTGTCTAGGTCATGGACCGAGTTTCTAACCGGCCCTACCGCTCGGCTGTCGCGGATGAGAAAGGGTAGTTATTTCCATGAACGTAAGTCTGATGCATGATGTACTCATCTGCAATCAATAATAAAGGCATTATTTACTAGAAACCACATGCGATCACGGATCTTTATTCATAAATATTTCTTTTTTTTAATTTTTGAAAATGTTTTGAAATGCAATCAATTTTAAATTCTAGTTTATTGCAATAAATGAGTAAATAATCGCCCGATAAGTTTAAAGCAGACTTTTTGCGTTTAAAATAAGTAAAATTTCAAATTCAAAGAAAATAAGGAAAGTATAAAGGCAGCTTCGCATAAAACACTTAATGAGCAGAATAAAAAAGGTAAAGGATACTTTCATCGATTTTAAATTGGAAAACGGGTTTATGAATACTACTGCGATGCTTGAAACGCCCGGAAACATGTTCGATTCATAGTGATGCCAGTTTCTATGAAGCTTATCATGAATTAAAGATACCTTTCAAACGTTCGTAGAAAGTTGTTTTGATAGTTCGTAAACAATCGATATGCCGCAGTGAACCGAAAAACATGATACTTTTAGTGCACATGTAAACAACTTACATGAAACGGTACCAGCTTACAGCGAACCACAAAATATCGGTTTGTTTATGCCACGACTTGTTTACGTGACTTTTTTTACTTTACGAGATTTTTAGAATCGAACAACAAGGGGGCTGTTCTATTGCGGGCCAACAACCAAAAAGAGACAGCAAACCATGCGGTTGCTCGCAATCAACAGGGAACAACTTTGTACACCTGCCAGCGCTTCACCTCTCCCCTCCCGAGCGGCGCTGGACC